>CAKNYM010052448.1:141184-179484 GCA_932195095.1 Andricus curvator
GAGGAGACCTGGACCTGGCACGAAAAGAAGGCTCGGCAGGAGGAAGATACCTGACAGGAGGAGACCTGGACCTGGCACGAAAAGAAGGCTCGGCAGGAGGAGACCTGGACTTGGCACGAAAAGAAGGCTCGGAAGGAGGAAGAGACCTGGCAGGAGATTGTTGTCTATCAGAGGAGGAACAAGAAGAAGAAGCTGGTCCACCACGAGGAACACCAGGAATAGGGTCGCCATTAGGTAAGCATTCGAATTGTGAACTTAATTCTGTAAGAAAATTCACTGAATACAATAACTTATACATGTAACATATATTTTTTATAAGCGGTAGAATTGACCCCACTCAGTGAGGTAATAGTTTTTGACAGCAGAATACCAGAAAAGGGACTTTCATGACCACTTTCATCCAAATTTCGATGCATTTCGAAAATCTAAAATTTCAATCAGAAAATTTTGTTGTCTGACGACACATGAAAATTCCGTTGATAATTTTTTCCTGACTCTAATATTTGGTAATTATTGGTCACGTATATTTTTTCAATAAGGTACTTGAGTACATTTAATCAACAAATAATTTTATACTGATGTTCAGATCCTCTTTCAAGTATTTGTTAATATAATTTGTTTATTAAAATTAGCTTTAGTCCTAAACTATTTATTTATGTGTTTTAAGTGTAATTGCATGGATTCTGATGCACAGAAACTTTATGTCAATCTTTTCCTCGGCGATTTAAAATAATTTTTCAAAGCGTCTCATTTCTCCAATTTATTAATTTATACAATTATTAACCTAAGCATTAATTAAAAAAAAGATTCATAGATTTTATTGTGTATTTACGCATTTCTCAAAAAATAACAGTGGGGACGATTTGAATGTTTTTAAAAAAAGGAAATCTTATAAGATTCCGCATCAAACTGTCATGGTTGATTTAAAAAAAGATTTTGATTATTTATTTATTAAATACCAAAAATGAAATACAATAATTAGCAACGCAAATGGTAGAAAATCTGATAAAGTTGTTATAAAAAAATAAGTGAGTGAGAATAGTTTCATGGGTATTGGTTGCGATGCGTCACTTGATTTGCATTAAATTTCAAACAATATATAGATAAAAAGAGTTTTTTAGTTGGTATGGTATGGGCCGAAAGACATAATATTTTCCTCTCAATTTAATTGGCATAACGAGAGTAAAAGTGTATCTACGAATTTTCGAATTGCCAATTCAGATTTGTGTTGGGAGTAAGCCGAATAAATCTAATTTGTTCAAGTGTAAATCCAAATATGCGTAGAAGAGAATGCCTGGCAGGAGGAGACCTAGACCTGACACGAAGAGTGT
Source organism: Andricus curvator (assembly GCA_932195095.1). Lineage (NCBI taxonomy): Eukaryota > Metazoa > Arthropoda > Insecta > Hymenoptera > Cynipidae > Andricus > Andricus curvator. The sequence goes on from CAKNYM010052448.1 coordinate 142,516, forward strand.
CAGTAAAGACGATAACTCTCACAAAAATATACGGCTCAACTCGAGCTTTGGCACACTTTTTTTGGGGTCCTAAAAGAAACAAAGAGTTCGTTCACCAGCATTCCTTGACAAACGGTTATATTTTTTATTCATCGAAAACGCTATGCAAAAATCGATTATTCCAATTTTAAGCCAAAAGACGAAAGATACGTGAAAAAAGTTTATGAGAAGAATTCAAGCTTTTCAAAATACCTACAATTTTTATTTTAGCCATTTTTGATCGGATTCTTTTTTTTTGTTTTGTGCATCGAAAATGAATAAGTCGAAAATTATAATTCTAAGCCAAACGGCGACAGATACGTAAAATTTTAAATACAGAATTGTAGCTTTTTCAAAGACCTATAAGTTGAAAGATCGTCTCTTTGGTAGAAATTTAACTATTAGGTTAAAAATTTATTTTTGGTTTTTGGTAGGAAATTAATCTTCAGGGTTGAAGATTAATCTTTTTTGATTAAAAATTCAACTTGGTTGAAAGTTCAACTGTTGAAACTCTTGCATAAAAAAGCAAAAAATTTTCTTACGTAAGATTTTCGAAACCCCCCCTCATAAGAAGTAGTAGCATTTCACCAAATCCCTTCTTCCACTAAATCGTCTTACGTAATTTGAGAATGATTCCTTAGGAGTGTACCATATGGTACAAATTTCGTATCAATAGGGTCACTTTTCGAATTTCATTTTTTTAGCATACACAGGCACACACATTGTGCATTCTTCCGGAATAAATTCTGATAAAATTCGTACTTATTTCGCACGAACTCAAATAGAGTTTGAAAGATAATAGTAATTGGGATAGAATGTAGATTGAATCGCACTCATCCTTATTTGTTTGCAGCTTGAAAAATCTAGTTAAATTATAGAGATTATATGATTATATTCACCAATATAATTGAGGATAATAGCCAAGGATAAGGCGAGAGTTGAAATAATCCTCATGTTTTCTAATTAGTTGAAGAACTAATTATTACTAATGAATATTCTGGTTCTTTATCAGATTATATAGTATATCCTGTAGTTGTTATCTCTTAAATTATATGTGTTAGAGCTTGTCCTTCACAGATATTTACATTTCATTAGAGTCCATGTTAAAGAAAAAATATACTCACTAAATTCGTTAAAATTGATATCACAAGTTATCAAATCTTTTACGTTTATGTCTAAATAATAATTGTTTACTTGTCATTTGTTTCTCTGACTAGTACTGCGCAGGTCAGGTTTCTCGAATCCGCTATTCATTTGTTTTGCAACCTCTAAAATTGGCGACTTAGAGCCGAGCGTTTCATCCTAAAAGCTGAAAATCATTGCTTTATTCGATTATTTGTATTTATTCTTTTAATTATTCGCACTGCTTGTCTCTTAAAGCTTTGTTCTTTTTTTTTTTTTTTTTTTTTTTGATTTGACAATGCCTAAGATGGTAGCGATAAAGTTAAGGTGTGCTGTTTGCGACACATTTTTAAGAAAAGTAACGGGTAAAAAGAAGCATGTAAAAAATGAAAATGAAGCTAATGATTACTCTTCAGCTTTAAAGCGAATAATAGTCGTTGATGACATTTTATGTAAGATATATCGACTTTGTGTTTATAAAAGGAATCCTGGCAAAGATGCTGAGCCTGAAACGGAAAGAGACCCTCCCTCTGAATCTGAAAGCGATGATCCATCCTTCGAAATTAAATCCGGACCAAAGGAAGAAATTGCTAATGAGGAATGTGTTGAAATTCTTATCCAGCGAACTGTGGCTACGCACAAATATGATTGTATTTGTTCATTGTCTAGTAATCTGGCTAGGATTCCTGAGGAAGCTCGAATTGCAGCATATATTAAGAAAAAACATCTATATACCAGATGGAAATCGGTGTTGTAAAAGTCACTTAATAAAAAATAGAATTTATGAAGTTGATCTTGGACTCCTGAGGGTACACTCTAATACAACAAGTCTCTCAGTTTTAGAGTTATCTAAAGTGATGGAAACTCTGTCTATAAAATTTGATCCGTTATTATTGGACAAAGTCGGCGAATATAGGATTTCTGAAAAACAGTTAACAGTTTTCACGGGATTAGATTGGGAAAAGCTTGCTATCATTAAAGATATGATGATTTCACTGCGAAATAGTCAATCCCGTTCGGTAATCCAAGCAATCTTTATCTTCCTCTTTAAGTTAAGGACAGGAAACTCTAATAAGATGATAGCTTCGATCTTACAATTAAAGGATGAACATCTTGTTTCAGATTATTCTAGCAGTATTATAAAATGTTTCGAAAATGACGTTTCACCACTTCGTTTCGGTATAAGTTCCGTCATTAGAGATCACCTCATTCAGAACCACACAACCGAAATGGCAAAAAAATTATTTAATCTGAATGAAAATTTATTTTTGATTTTCGATGGCACGTATGCTCGTCATCAACAAAGCACCAATAACCAATATCAGAGGAAATCTTACTCTGGACAGAAGAAGGTTCCTCTTTGTAAACCTTTCACTGGGTGTACAACTGACGGTTATGTTATTGACATGCTTGGACCATATTATGCTAACGAAAATGATGCGGGAATTTTGGAAAGTGTCATTGACGATCCAAATAGTTTGCGCAAAATCCTAAGAGAAGGTGATGTTTTCGTCCTTGATCGTGGTTTCCGTGATATAAAAGAAAAATCAGAGGTTAAGAATTTTTAAGTTTTGATACCTGCTCTAAAAGGCAAGAGGAAACAACTGTCCACGGAAGAATCCAATGAGTCTCGTTTAGTCACTAAAGTTCGATGGGCAGTTGAATCCGTACACGGTGTCTTAAACAAAAATATCGCCTTTTGGATCATAAAATCGCCAACAAGCTCATACCGAAAATTGGGATTTATTTCAGAATCGCGTCGTTTCTGAACAACACTTTTGGAAAAAGGTTTCATTCTGACGATGACACTTTCGATGGAATTTTGCAGAGAATGCATGATCAAAAAGAGGTGCAGAATACTTTGGCGACTGAGGTAGAAGAAAATGGTTGGCTTCGTCGGAAGTTACCTTTTAAAAGTGTCACATCCAGTGAAAGTGACAGTGATGAAGATTAAAAGAAATAATGACATGAAAAGTATTCGGTTTTGTGTCACGCAAGGGGATACACACTAAAAAGGCACTCCGTTTTGTGCGAGGCAAGGGGATACACACTAAAAACGCATCCCGTTTTGTGAGAGGCGAGAGGAAAATGTGTGGGTACTGAAATGCGTTCCTCAATATCTTTCGGATAGTTTTAAAATTTATTCATTCTGATTCTCTGAAATTTGACATCAATAACTGCTCAATTTACAACAATAGAATTGTCAGAAGTTAAAACACAACGGAATATCCATGTCATAGAATGTAAAGGTAACCGAAATGAAATACATTTTTTTAATCTTCTTTATGTGCTTTCGATCACTGTAGAAGTCTGCTGTTATTTACAGATAGCTTATTTTTGGTTTTCTGCATCGTTTGGCCTGATTACGTCTTCTGCCCTGGTGGACAAAAATTTTTGCAGGAAAGTAGAACATTTCTACAACTGTAATATTTTGTTAGAACATGTATTTGTTTGCGAACAAATTTTGCAAAATTCTGAACATCTGTCATCCTAGGTCAAACAAGAACAACTTTTTGACTGCAAAACCTGCAAATTCCTGTAGGTTCTTGTAGTTGTAAATTCTTGTAGCAAATTAAACTACAATAATATAGAACAATGTACAAAAAAAATCCAAAAAAAGTACAAAATTCGTCTCAATAATGGAAAAAAGTTGTAATTTCCTGTAATTTTCCTGTACTTTTGGTTGTCATGTATTGTATTTATTTGTAGATTCCTGTGAAAATGGTTTTTGTTTTCTGTACTTTTTTGTAAAAATGTTTCCACTAGGGTGCCTTTTGTACACAGTCTAAGTTATGAGGTGCTGTACCTTTGCCCTGTTTATAACATTTATCTGTAGAAGAAAAGTTTGTATCAGTTGATTATACGTACGTTATACTTTATGCTTATATGAATATATTATTATATATTATTTCAAATATGTTAGTTTTTCGAATACAAAAAAGTGACTGTTTTTTTTTATAAAAAATCATAATTTTATTCAATCTCCAAAGAAATTTATAGATAAAATGTAAAAAAGTGTCATATATTTACGAGATACGGCAGCTTCCTGTCTCGATGAGTATTCATAATGGTCTTGCCAAAGACAGCGAAAGTTATAAGGACTTGTTTTAGTTTTCATATTTCTGTCCCACCAGACCCTTTGATAGATACATGCCCCTGTGAATAAAATTATTCATATTTATTAGCAATTGCTAATTGACTATTAAATTCAATTATTCGATTCAAATTGATAAATAGAGCCTATTATATGGAAAACACATTGAGGAGTTATCATAGTTTAGTGTTTGTCCATTTAGGAGTAAAGATTCAGAAAGATTGACCGTACAGAAATAACATAATATATTATACTATTAGGCCATTTCCCTTTCGGGGTAGGCGTGACTCGCTCGGTGAGGAAAGGAGTAATGTAAGGAAGGAGGTATAGATTTTTTTAGATTGATCTGGAATTCTTCTCTTATTTATTTAAATAACAGGTTCGTTCCGCAAAATTGCTCAAACCCAGGTTGCTGATCAATCTCTCTAGCGATCACCCCAAGTGAAGAGCCTCACAAAATTGTTAGGTGTGGTTCCCCACTTGGGTCCATTAGTATCCAAGGTCTTTTGTTCAGGCGTCATTCACTCTATTGTCACTCTGTTTACAAACTATTTGTCGCCAGACTTTTCTGTCCTGGCATACTACTCTAGCTTCTTCCACGTCCATGCATTTTTTCATACAAGCTCTTGTGTTTCTATGGCTTCTTATGTCTCTTCGGATCAAGGTCACCACACCAAAAACTAGGCATTCATTTGTATCCGGGATCCTTTTTTGCGCATTCTACTATAATCTCAAAAATAGTCTATTTCAGTACCAGTTTCTGTCTTGTTTAGTTTGCTAACTTCAGATTGATAAATGATCCCAGATAGCAAACTAAATTTATTCAGAGGGTGCATTGTTTCAATTTTTCCAAACTTCAATATTGTTACGAATTTCGTGAATTCCATAAATTCCGCCAATTCCATGAATTCCGTGAATTTAATGAATTTTGTGAATTTCTGAATTCCTTTAATTCCAATAATCCCTTGAATTCCTAAAATTCCATGAATTCCTAGAATTCCATGAATTTCTTGAATTCCATGAATTTCTCGATTCCCATTAATTCCTTGAATTCCATGAATTCCCTGAATTCGATTAATTCCTTGAATTCAATAAATTCCTTAAATTGAATGAATTCCTTAAGTTCAATTAATTTCTTGAATTCCTTGAAATCCATGAATTCCTTGAATTCCTTGAATTCAATGATTTTCATGAATTCCTTGCATTCTATGAATACCGCGAATTCCGTGAATTCCTTGAATTGATAGAATTCCATGAATTCCCTGAATTCCTAGAATTCCATGAATTCATAGAATTCCATGAATTCCTAGAATTGCATGAATTCCTAGAATTCCATGAATTCCTAAAAATCCATGAATTCTTAAAATTCCATGAATTCCATGATTCTTCGCATTCCATGAATTCCTTGAATTCCATGAATTCCTTGATTTTCATTAATTTCTTGAATTCCTTGAATTCCATGAATGCCTTGAATTCCATGAATTCCTTGAATTCAATTAATTCCTTGAATTCAATGAATTCATAGAATTCAATGAATTCATAGAATTCATAGAATTCATAGAATTCCATGAATTCCATGAATTCCTAGAATTTCATGAATTTCATGTATTCCCAGAATTCTAGAATTCCCACCACCGTGGGTGTGGTTAGCCCACACTTGTAGTAGTTATTTACTACAAGAAACTATCCACCTAGAAACACTACCCGAATCGGGTAGTGTCACGCCTACCTTGAAAGGGAAATGGTTTAATGGTATACTCTATGAATTCCTAGAATTCCATGAATTCCTGAAATTCTATGAAATCCCGGAATTCTATGAATTCCTAGAATCCCATGAATTTCTAGAATCCCATGAATTCCTAGAATTCCATGAATTCCTAGAATCCCATGAATTCCTAGAATTCCACGAATTTCGTCAATTCCGTGAACTCCTTGAATTCCGTGAATTCCGTGAATACCTTGAATTCCGTGAATTCCTTGAATTCCGTGAATACCTTGAATTCCGTGAATTCCTTGAATTCAATGTATACCATTAAGCCATTTCCCTTTCAGGACGATGTGCCAACAGCACTCAGTTTTCTCGAATGGTCACCCATCCAAGTACTAACCGCGCCCAACGCTGCTTAACTTCAGTGATCTGACGAGAACTGGTTTTTTCAGCGTGGTATGGCTGTTGAATTCCTAGAATCCCATGAATTCCTAGAATCCGATGAATTCCTAGAATACCATGAATTCCTAGAATTCCATGAATTCCTAAAGTTTCATAAATTCCTAGAATTCCATAAATTCCTAGAATCCCATGAATTCCTAGAATTCCACGAATTCCGTCAATTCCGTGAACGCCTTGAATTCCGTGGATTCCTTGAATTCCGTGAATACCTTGAATTCCGCGAATTCCTTGAATTCTGTGAATTCCTCGAATTACGTGAATTTCGTAAATTCTGCGACTTCCTTGAATTCCGTGAATTCCTTGAATTCCTTTCATTCCTTGAATCCCTTGAATTCCATACATTTTGTGAATTTCTTCCATTTCATGAATTCCTCCAATTCCGTGAATTTCGTGAATTACATGAATTTTGTGAATTCCTTAAATTTTATTAATTCCTTGAATTCCTTAAATTCCTTGAATTGATTTAGTTGTTGACAGATGATTTTCATTTCGAACCTATTTCATTCCACAAATCGACCGTATTTTAGTAGATTGGTGGATCAAAATGAAGTGCATTTGTTTTGTTGCGTGAACTATTTTAATACTGAATTAAGTCCTTAATAGAATCCTAGTTTTTACAGTGTCATTCACACATTCTAACCATTCTTTCCGCGCTCTGCCTATGGGCATACTGCCATTAACTTTACCTTTATACACCTGTTTGGTCAGTCGTTCATCTTTCATTCTTGCAACATGTCCGAGACATCTTAACCGATTTCTTTCCCATGTGTCAACTAGTCTATCTTCTGCACCACGTTCTTTGAGGATTATTTCGTTTCTCACTTTGTCCATCAGTGTTTATTTCTGATAATGGACCCTGCTCTACCGATGATCTTCTTACCCTCGTTTATGCGCCTATCTAACTCCCCATATATCTTTCCGTCACTAGTGAATAGGCTACCCAGATATACGTACTTATCAACATGTTCTATTCTTTCATCATTTAGAACAGTGCTGCACATTGTTTTCTCACCTTTTCCTTCAAACACCATAATTTTTGTTTTATTTACGTTAATTTTGAGGCCCATGTTCCTAATGCTTGCATTCAGATTCTTCAATATTCTTTGCAAGGCTTCGATTGATTCCGCCATACCAACCTTATCATCTGCGAACGCTAACCCACGTACGCTTACTGTTTCGAGATCTACACCTTCTTCGTCGAAGAGGGCCATTCTTAGACACTACCCAGATATACGTACTTATCAACATGTTCTATTCTTTCATCATTTAGGACAATGTTGCACATTGTTTTCTCACCTTTTCCTTCAAACACCATAATTTTCGTTTTATTCACGTTAATTTTGAGGCCCATATTCCTAATGCTTATATTCAGTTTGTTCAATATTCTTTGCAAAGCTTCGATTGATTCTGCCGTAACAACCTTATCATCTGCGAACGCTAACCCACGTACCCTCACTGTCTCGAGATCTACACCTTCTTCGTCGAAGAGGGCCATTCTTAGTCCATGAATGTAATAAATAGGCATGAGGACATAACGCATCCTTGTTTCACGCCTTGAATAATATCGAACCAGTCACTTAGTTTCCCATTAACCCTTACACTCGCTTTGTTACCTGCATATATTGTTTGTATTGCTCGTAGAAGCGATTCATTGACTCCATACTCTTTCAGGACTTCCCAAAGTTTACTTCTATCCACCTTGTCAAATGCTTTTTCTAGGTCAAAAAACGCATAAAAAACTTTCTTTCCTACTCTCAAACTTTTCTCTGTGATCCATCTCAAGCTAAATATTTGATCAAGCAATTATTTAAAATTTCAAACCATAATTGTATACGATTTTCCGCTTTATTGAAAGAATAAGAAGGCCGTAGAGCACGAAGTAAGTAAGAAGAATGCTATGATGATGTGAAAGATTTATATGCAAGTCACTGATACAAAACGGAAATACAAAAATCATTCAAACACTTAAACTAGTTCACCTGACCCTATTTCTCTTCCGCCAATATAACCTACTTAAAAGTCACTGCTTCAAAATAGAAAAACAACCATTTTTTATACTGTGATTCACAATTTCATTTTATGCAAAGTTTGAAAAATAAGGTATTTAAAAAGTGTTTTGCATTTCGTTTTAATAAAATCTGAAAATGGACTTGTTTTAAAAGGAACCGATTGATCATGATAATATTCGTTCTCAAATGCTTTTGTAACAGCAAAAAGCATATTCCATAATAAAACCATAGTCAAGAAATATATTATGCAACATTTTTCACAAGCATAATCACTAAATCAACCTCGGGGAGAAATGTCATTCAATATTTACTTTATCGTTTCAAGGAATTTTTCGCATTCTACATTATTCAATTATAGGTTAAGATTTTAATATAACGAATGTTGTGAACTGAATTGAATTTTTTTGGACTCACCCTTAGCTTCAGCTTCTGTCAGGTCTGTTTCTTTCTCATCACATTCACTTCTATGAATTAAGAAGAAGAAAAAGTATAGAATTAAAAGTCGCATTTCTGTTAGAGTTTAAACACTTTTGAATGAAGTGTTTTTAAGCCATATGCCTTAATAACTGAACATTCCTTCAATGTTTTTGCTCTATGTATGTCAATTTCCCTACACTTTTTATGGAGAATGTGGAATGTGACACAAAAAAACAAACCTATACCGTTTTTCACTATGTTCTATGTAAACTGTTTTCGTGAGTTTGATCAGTTTTAAAGTTGATGCGTCAGGGTTCTACATATATAATCTTTTAGGGAACTTTCCGAAAGAGACTCTTCAACCCAAAGAATGCATTTTCATTGTTTTTAACAAATTGTGTCAAGTTTTAACCAAGTAGCTGAATTTCTAACAGAAAAAAAACTTTTTATCGAAATAGTTACAAAAAAAAATGAAATTTTCTAATAAATACTAGATATACTAGACACTAATGTTCAACTAAAATGATAAACCTTAAGAAAATGAATTTTCATCAAAAGTATTCGACCCAAAATAGGATTTTTGAACCCAGAAGAATTATCTTCTAACAATGGAATAGGTAAATTTTCAATCGAAGAGATGAATCTTCAACTGAAAAAATGAATTTTCAACAAAGTTGGACACAAAAAAGATCTACTTTGTTATTAATCATTGAATTATATTTAAACCAAACAATAATAACAATTGCATGAGATGAAACTTAATTTTTTTTAGCTTAGACAACAATTATATTTCACCATAAGTTTATTTGGACATTATTCTTTATTTTTCAAACGCCATATTCGATCACCGTGGAAAATTGATGAAAATTGAGTCGACCACCGACTCGAAGAAGTCCCTGACTGTCCAAAAAGGGGGAGAGCTTGACCAAAACGCTTTTTCTCCTTGACATCGGCAATCCAATCTTCAGGCTGTTAATCTCATACCCAAAGTGACGTATCTGAGTAGTTCTCAGCCAAAAATTGAGACCTTGATTGAGTTCGCCGGTACTTAAGTAGCGTTCCGCTGGATATGAGCGACAGCGGTTACAAAACCTATAACAATAAGCACTAATAAGCACAAGTTTATCAAGGGATGGGCAACGAACAGTCAGATCACATATCTCAGTTTCTCTAACCAGGTTAACCATTAACACTGGTTTAGAGACAACCAGTCAGGTCCAAGCCATTTTAGAACCAGCTAAGATTCAGTCTAGGAAAAGGTTGGTAATTCAAGGTCAGACTTGACACCGGTCACGATGGAATCAGGCAGCCTAGTGAGAAGCAAGTTGCCACAAAGTTCCAACTTAGGCAATGAAACAGTCTTGATTAGAGCGACTTTTGTTTTTGCCATGATAAGGCTGGAGTGAGCGACACCATAATCATCCCCAACGACCATGTAAACTGTCGCTGAGTATGCCCTTTCAGAAGCGTCTGAAAAGCCGTGTAGTTTCCAAGATTGTACATTAATTTTGATGTTAAGCCAACGAGGAATGTTGACTTTCTCCAGTAACAAGAGCTGGGACAGAAAGGAGTCCCACTCTAATTTCAGCTCTGATGGGAGAGTCGAGTCCCAATCTACTTTGGAAATACACAAATTCTGTATCAAGAGTTTAGCCCTGATGACAAAGGGCACAAGTCAGCTCAAGGGATCAAATAATTGAGCTATTTCAGAGGCAACCAAACGCTTGGTTGCTTTAGAGGAATTATTTGGAGGTACAACGGAAAAATGAAAGCTATCTGAAAAGGTACTCCATTTGAGCCCCAGAGCGGAAACAGAATCCTAAACTTCAAGGTTCTTACTAGCAGCCAATTGTAGAGCTAATGGTTCCGGAAGAAGTTCGTGGGAGTTTGCCGCCCACTTGCATAGTGAGATGCTGGCAGACTCCAAGATTGAAAAAACCTCAGTCTTATCATTTTTTGCAAACTCGATTGAGTGTGCGCCAGAAAATATGCCATCGACATAAGTATTGTCTACCAGGGCCGCAGCGCCTAGTGGAAAGCGCCCTCGTTTTTCAGCTGCTAGTTGATTCAGATTTCTAATAGTTAGGAAGGGAGCTGGCCTTGTACCGTAAGTTACGGTGCTAAGACAGAAGTCTTGAAGATCTTCTGAGGGATCTGAGCTCCAGATGATTCTCTGCAAGTTGGAGTCAGATGTGTCGACCTTGATTTGACGAAATATCATGACTATATCTGCCGTAAACACAAATTTGAATAGTCTCCAACGTATCGCGACTAGCCAAATTTCAGCTTGCAATTTTTGACCAGAATGTAATAAATCATTCAAGGATGTTCCCGAGTCAGTAAGAGCCGAACTATTAAAGACCACTCGAATTTTTCAATAAGGATCATTCTTTTTTTTTACAACGTGATGAAGAAGATAAAATGCGTTATTAACATTGAGATCTTCCTGATTTAAGGGTCTCATGTGATTCAAAAAAGATATTCCTGCATGAAAGCATGGTAGGCTTCCTTTCCTTCAGGGTCTTTCGCAAAACGCTTCTCAGTGCGCAGAAACATTGATACAGCAAAGCTTCTAGACTTTCCCACTTCATTTGGGTTACCTTACATGGGCAGTTTAAGACATATCGACCAGGCGAGTCCCTGAAATGCGTGTCTTTAAATATGTTTTCACAGGCGATTTCATCCTCCGTAAGAGAATTTGCCCTTGGACTTTCTTCCAACTACCAAAAAAGCCGAAGTTGGTTATTGAGGGATTGATTCTCTGCAGCGTGAAGTATACTACAGGATTCAAGAGCCCGGCCATTATCTGGGTCTTATGAAGGTCGATCAAAAATGATCCAACCAAAGGCAGTCTAAAGGGCAGTTGGACTTTTAAAAGGTTCTTGACGAAGACCAGGACGAAGAATGTGTCCAACAAGATCTATTCCTATCAAACAATCAATACTGTCAGAACGATAATAGTTGGGATCAGCAAGTTCAAGGTCCTGCAGGTGGGGCCACTTCTGAAAGGGCAATCTTTTCTTTGGAATAAGTTTTAGAAGAGATTTCATGACCAAGGCCCTGAAGGGAAGCTCGAATTCCGAGTCAGTTGGAGAACAAAGTTTAAGGTCGGCACTGTGGATAGAAGAACCTAATGGTGAATGTCCCATACCAGTAAGGGAAATGTCACACTTGTCTTTGGTAATTATTAGCTGCTGAACTTCTCTTTCGGTAAGAAATGAGCGTTCTGTTCCCGAATCAATGAACCCTTTTACTATTATGGAAGCACCATTGTGAGACTTCAATTTTACATAATCAGTTGCAGAAATGCTTTTTACAATGCTTGAGGTTTCATCAGTATATAACTGATGAATTTAAACAGATCCGCTGGCAACCGGTACCGTGTTAGTCGAAGGAGATGACTTGCCACGGGAAGAAATAATTGTCGAGTATCCAGCGGGTTGGGTGGGGAAGTTGTCATGCCAAAAGGTGTGATGCTTGGCAACACAGACAAAGCACTTTTTGTCTGACGAATAATCCTGAGTAGAATTGTTAGATCGTAGAAAATTAAAGAAAAGTCCTAAGACATACAGATCAAGCAGATAATTGTTTATGAGATTTCTTATCATGATTCTGAGAAACAGCTAAGTTCATAGAAGCGAAAGATTTTTATGTTTGGTTGGAATCTGAGGAGAAGAGGATTTTAAAGATGTTGAAACGAAGAGAGGATCATTACATTGAGCAGCTTCCAAGGCTCTGATACGATTATCTAAAAACTTCATTAATTCTTTAATAGTTGGAAACTCCTCACTATCCTTCAATGAAGTTTCCCAGGCTTCACGCGTAGATGGATCTAATTTGTGGACTAATAAGTGCACAAACCAATCATCCCAGGTGTCAACTGGCCTGTCCATATTTTTAAAGGCACGAATAGTCTCGTTTGTGATATGTGTCAACCTCGAGATCGCATCAACAGATTTCTTAGCAGCAGCAGAAGTGGATAAGAGTTTACGCATGTGAGCAGACAGAAGAACACGTTTATTATCATACCACCTAACAAGGGTGGACCAAGCTTCAGAATAATTTTCCCCGCTAATTGGTAAATTTTTTAAGCGGTCAGCTGCCTTGCATACATACGTAACATATTTCTGATCGCAATACAATATTCTATAAAATTGGAGCTCCTATCCTTTGTTACCTTATAAAACAACGCCCGGAATTTTCACAGTGTTAGAAAATCCAAACAATTATGGTATCTTTGCTAAACTTTTACTTCATTTATCCAAATATTATTGCGCACATGAATAAATTGAAAAATCCTAGCTGGACATGCCTTTAAGAATTTAATGCTGAGCGCTCTCAAGAGAAACTTTTCAATCCGTCCAGAAATAGAGTCTCAGAGGATTGTGAGTAGTAAAATCTGGGCTTATCAAGTGTATTACAGTCAATCTTCAATTTCAGCCAACTCGATTTGCGCCTTCCGAGAATTAACGCCGCGCCGTGGTTTTCGAATGAGAGGAGCCGCGGGGCCGAAAGGGGAGTTCGTCCGTGGTCAGTCAAACGTGAAGAAACAGGAGCGTAGCGATAAAGGACAGTATCTTAACGGTCTAAGTGGATAACTGCATCACGTTGCGTCAGTTCACTCTTAAGCCATCCAGAGGCGTCGAAGCCCTAGCAGCTTACAAAGAGTTGTGAGATACTTTGAACGAATTTGAACTCATGAAAGCGGCAAACGATAAAGACGAAGAGAGAAGGCGATTTCATTTATTGTTCCAGCTTTCAGATACAAGGTAGTTAGCGCGATGTAGCTGTGTTGTTAGAGTACTAGAAGACTGGGTCGAACTGAAGACTCATTTTTCCTTCGTAATTCATGAAGAGAAATGTTTTTCTGCTCGAGTCTTGTATGACATATTATACGACAATACAAATTTCTTTCATTTAAAAATGTTAAAACCTATCTTAATTAACGCGCGAAGAGTTAACCTCTTGTTTCAAAGAGATTTAGTACATTTATGCCGACTGTACGACGATTTGAGTGGGTTGGTCATGTTTTTTGCGAAAAAGATTTTGAAACAGTCATTCTACGATGGTGGTATTCATACTGTACTACGAGCATCCGATAATGACTTGGTTTATCGATCGGGTCTGGAAGTAGGTTTTGGCACAGAGTTTAAGCAAGCTTTAAAAGCTTATCCAGTCACAGATTTACACAAAACCGAAATAAAGGAACGCGGGTTTAAGTATCTAAAACGATCATGTATAGGACTTGCAGAGCGAGTACCTCAAGGACTAAAACAATTTCAAGGTTTGAGTCAATTAATGCCAAGAGCTTGCTAAAGTCGAGTGCAACCGAAGTTTGAAAACCTACCATTTCTCAAAGAATTTCCAGAATGGGAGAAATTAGGTGCAATGAAGGCGCAATGAGCAATGTTACCATTGGTAGATTGAAAAACGGTGTATAAAGAAACAATTCCCAAGCGAAGTCACGAGTTTTGGCCAGCGGTATTTAGATATGAGGAAACTGTATGTAAAGGTATGCTAATGGATTTATTAGATATCATTTTAAGAATACGAATCAGTTTCGCGGTTGATAAAATATGTTGTGAAAACTTCAAAACGACCAAACTTATGTACCAAAAATTTACGTATCATATCATCTACCCGTGAAAGCGAAAAAGTGACGACAGGGAGTGTCAATCAAAAGATTGAGGAAAAAGCTGAAGATCATACTTTTGCAGCTATGGGCAACCTCGACCTCGAATATGCATGCATACATCTAAATGATGTCGACGTTAAAAACGAAAATGTACTAAATATAGTAACTTATCGAGTAGATGTCACTTTTTAGAGTCGCAGACAATGATTTCTAAATTCCGTTTCTATATATTGATTTTTCAAAAAAAAATTTTATTTATGAATTTAAATAATAAGGAAAAAAAGTCTTAGACATGTTAATTTAAACTAGGCTAATAGAGATTAATGTTGACCTTGACATGTTGAATACATTTAATATGTTCAATCATTTTTAATGTTTTTTTTTGTTACTGTAAACAATCATTTATTTCAAATTTAGCGCTGTTTGGATCGAAATGAATATTGTATTTTAGTTTTACATTTATTCACAAACAAAAATGATCTTGTGGTTGAAAGTAGTGTACGACTCTGCCGTCGTGATGAATAAACATCCCATCTACATCTTTAAATAAGGCCTTACGCTGCAAAGCGAAGGTGACCCTTTTTTCAAACTGCAGTTGTTATTTTCCTTCAGCAGGAAACAGAACTACTACTCTTTCAAAATTTCTTGAAATTGGGTGATCCCTGCCTGTAGGAGATTCTGCGATTTCTTCTGGGGTCATAACTTCAACCGCGCCGCTAACCATGTTCATTTTCACCCGTTTAATAGTCTCATCACCAATGTGATTATATATCCTCATATACATTCCACGAAGATTTGTATTATTTCGTATCAACATTGCGAAGACGTCACCATTTGATGTTGATAATACAGTTTGTTCTTCGGTTGGTATTGGCCTATAGGTTATATTCTTTCCTTTCACTTCAATTCGCATATCGCGAGGAAAAGTGTATCTTCGAATTTCGAATTGCTGGTTCGGATTCGTGTTGGGAGTAAGCCGAATAAATCTAAGTTGTTCAAGATTAAATCCAAATATGCGTAGAGAAGAATGATTGGCAGTAGGAGACTTGGACCTGGCACGATGAGGTGGCTGAGCAGAAGGAGAAGAACTGACCGGAGAATGAAGTGTAGCAGGAGGAAGACAACTGTTAGGGGAATTACGACTTCCAGAAGAATAAGAAGTTCCAGCACGAGAAACACCAGGAATAGGTTCGCCATTAGGTAAACAGTCAAACAGTAAACTTAACTCTGCAACAAGAAACAAGAGGATTTTAATTTTCTCTTTTTGCAAATTTTTCCCTTCTAGAGAAAACAAAAATGATAGAGAGTAAGTACAAAGAAGATAAAGATGTAGAGATCAAACATTACCACCATCTGTTACTAAGATCAGAATTTCATGTTCCATTACAGCATATTTGGCCGGAGATAAATGATCAAAGTTGCTGGAATTAACCTAGAATTCTTTGGGATTCTTTAGAGTCCCGTTGACAAAGAAATTACGTTAATGATAAAATATGGCAGAAGATAAAACTAAAATCCGACATATTTTGCTAAGAGGCATTACTCGACCTTGAATTTTTCTTAAATTAGACAATGGTATGTTTTGATATATTATAAGTATCTTATGAGTTTTGAGTCTCTCGTCAATTTTGGGCCCCATGTAGAATTTGGGCCTTATATCGGTTTTTGAGTCCTACATCAATGTTGGGTCTTGTGTCAATTTTAGGCCACACGCCGAATTTAGGCCTTACGTCGAATTTGGACCCTATATCAATTTTGGGTTGTATGTCAAGTTTGGGCCATATGCAGAATTTGGGCCCTGTGTCATGTTTCGGCCCCATATCAATGATGTTTCGTATGTCAACTTGGGCCGTATCTCGAATTAAGGCCCCATGTCAATTTTGGGCCTAATGGCAATTTTGGGTCCTATGTCAGTTTTTAGCCATATGTCCATATTGGGTCGTACGACAGACGGACACCCGACCGAAACCATAAGGGTTTCAGCCCGGGGTTACGAAACTTTATTTATTGAAAAAGTTAGCATTTTCACGATTTTTGAGACCACTTTTTTTAATATTCAAAAATTCTGTGTACGGCTATCCAAAGTACTCAAATTTCAAGACAAGTGACGCACGATGTAAAAAATAGTTAGGAAAAGAAAAACGTTGCTTTTTGAACAACCTACAAGATTGCCATAACAATATTTGAATTTTCTTAAAAAATCGAAAATTCAAATTTTGATCGCCCAAAAAGATAATGAATAAAAAAATCCATTTTTGATCAAACTATGCAAGATACGAAAAAAGATGAATTGACCAAAATTGTGCATCCAAAAAATATCTACTATCCGTAAGCGCGCTCAAACTTGGGTGCGATTTCAAACTTGGTTGAAAACTGAACTATTCTCTTGAAAATTCGTTTTTTGTTCTTAGCGACAAATTAATTTTCACTATTGGTCTAGCAGATCGAATTTCTGCTGGACTTTCCTCTAAGTCGTAATATCTTTGGATTTTGCTATTTTTGTGAGTACAAATGTTTCTTACACACATGTAAGATTTTTCAATCCCCCCCTCATAAGAAGTAATAATATTTTACCAAACCTTATTCCCCCAAATTATCTTACGTAATTTCTGGATGATCACTTAGGAGTGTACCATATGGTACGAATTTCGTATCAATTGGGACACTTTACGAATTCCATTTTTTTAACACACACACATTGGGCATTCTCCTGGAATAAATTTATGTTTAATTCGTAGTCATTTCGGACAAACTCAAAGAAAGTTTGAAAGAAAAAAGCAATTAGGATAGAATGTAGATTAAGTCGCACTCATTCTTATTTGCGTATCATTACAAAAAGCGACTTAAATTACAGATACATTATATTATTATATTCACCAATAGATTTGAGGATAATTGCCAATGATAAGACGAGAGAAGAAAGAGTCCTCATATTTTCTAATTGAAGGATAAATCAATTAATGTATGTAATAATAAAAATTTTTATTAACGATGTAACTGAGGAATATTCTGATTCTTCACCAGATTATATAGTATATCATACAATTGTTATCTCTTAGATAACAGGCGTCAACCTGGTCCGTCTTAGATATTGACATTTGATTAGAGTTAGTTTCATGGAAAAAGTTTTCTTACTAAATTCGTTAGAACTGATATCCCAATTTATATAACCTCTTATGTTTAATTAAAAATTGTCATGAAATTCTTCACGGTTTGCTTCTGCAACTCAGAATTATAATTCTTTTAGAAAATGCACTGTTCCAAACCAGAATTGTAATGTTTGAAGAAAAAGTGTTTTAAGGAAACGCTGCGCATTATCTGTCTACACACCAGTGATACAGGGATGCAGTGAAAGATTACTTAAAAACTAAAGGAGAGAGGGAAAAATGTGAACTAAGGGAACGGCGGAAGAGGCTAAAAGCGGTGGGAATTAAGAAAAGGAGAGAGATAGAGGAACAAAATGGAGGGACGTGGAGGGCAGCAGAAGTGGTGGGCAATTTTGGCAACCGATAGATAAGTTTAGACCGAGAAGGAAGCAGAAGGGAAGGGGGATAACAAACAAGCAGTGGGTGGACCATTTTTAGGAATTACTAGTAGAGCAGGGAGGAAGAGAGATGGAAGAAAGAGTATGCGGAGAGGAAGGGGAAAGGGAAGAAGAGCAGGGAGAAAATGAGGAAAAAATGGAAAAACTAAATGCAGAAATAGGGGAGAGGGAGGTTGGGTAGGCGCTAAAGGAATTGAAAAATAATAAAGCCGCTGGGGAAGACGAACAGCGGAATTCCTGAAAAATTTGACGCAGGAATGGATAACGGAATTGAGTGAGACAATTAACATAATGTGGATAGAGGGAGGAATAGCGAGGGGGTGGGAGGAGGCTAGGATATATCCCATTCATAAATCAGGGGACGAGGAATTAACAACGAATTATAGAGGAGTGGCTTTATTAGACGTGGGGTACAAATTGGTAACAAACATAATGGGAAAAAAATTAAGGGAGTGGACAGAGAAGAAAGGAGCGATAAAGGAGAGTCAAGCAGGATTTAGAGAAGGAAGAGCTACGAGGGACCATATCTTCGTAATGAATAGTCTGGTGGGTAATACATTAAAAAGGAAAGGAGAAAAACTTTATGTTGCGTTCATAGATTTTAAAAAAGCGTTTGATATGGTAGACAGGGACTTGATCATGAAGAAGCTGGAGAAAATAGGAATAAAGGGGCGGATAATGAAAATGATTAGGAGAATATATGGGAAGACAACAAATTCGATAATATCAGGGGAAGGTGTATCGGAAAAATTTGAAACGTGGAGGGGGAGTAAGACAGGGGTGCCGGTTGAGTTTAACATTATTTATAATAAGTCTGAACGATTTAGAAGACGAATGGGAAAGAAAGAATGAGGGAGGAACAGTAATAGGGAACAAGAAAATATATGCATTGAAGTTTGCTCATGATGCAGCTGTAGTAGCGGATGATGCGATAGGCCTGAAGGAGATACTCAAAACACTATAGAAGTACGTAGATAAGAATATGATGGAGATGAATGGAGAGAAAAGTAAAATAATGATATTTAGAGAAGCGGGGAGATGAAAGAATGATGAAAGTTGGAAATTTAAGGGGAAGAGTCTAGAAATAGTGGATATATATGAATATCTTGGATTCTGGTTCTCGTCAGGCATGACTTATAGGAACCATTTGCAGAATGTCGGAAAGAAAGCGCAGATAGCAGCGAACGCAACATGGGGGATAATGAAAAGGGCGAGAGTAAAAGGGTTGAGTAGAAGATTATATTTAATGAACGCATTAGTAAAGTCAGGCTTCATGTATGGGGTAGAAATATCGGGATGAAAAGGAGGGAGGAAATGGAAAAGGCGCAAGGAAAATGTGTAAAAATGACACTTGGGGTAAATAAAAACACACCGGGGTATTTATGGAGAATGGAGGCGGGAGTTAGAAGGATAGAAGTAGAAGCTAGAAGAAGAGCGGGAGAGTATATCAGTAAGATAGTGCAATTGGAAGATGATAGGTGGCCTCGAATATGTCTCAGAGAAGAAATAAGAGGCATTGAGAATGGATGTCCAACGGAATGGGGTAGAGAACTGGAAAAGGCAATGAGGGAAGTAGGGAATGGAATAACATGTAACAGAATGAGAAACCAGGAGAAGCTAGAGGAATTAAACAAAGAACTAGATATAGGATTAAAAATAAAAGAAGAGCAGGGAATACAGGAGGATTGGGGAAGAATAGATAAATCTCAGTACTGTGATTGGTACAAAGAATGCAAAAGTAATGCAGAGAGGGAGAAGTATTGGGAAAGAGGGAGTATAAAAGAAGCAGATAAAGAGCAATGGGCAAGACTGAGGTGCGGTAATGTAGGGAAGACAGGAAGGAAAGGTTTTAAGGATTTAGGCTATCGGATATGCGGAGAAGAAACGGAATCATTAGAGCATATTATAGAAAGCGAGAAGGGGGCGGAGGCGATAGGGGGGAAGGAGGCAAAGTGGGTTGAGAATTGGTGGAAAAAGGAAGATGGTTTGGACAAAAGGGGCAAAATAATAAGTGTGCTGAAAAAAGAACCGATCACTGAGCTGTATGGGTGATGTATCAAAACTTATAATTGTATTTAGATACTCTTGTAATGTAGAAATCTTAATTGTATAGAGGGAAGAATTGTAAAAGCCTGTAAAGTTCATACAAGGAATAAAGCATTATTATTATTATTATTATTAACATTGTAGACAATTAATAAAATAGGCAGATGAAGTTTTAGCGAAGCGAAATATAGTTGCTGCACTTTGTTTTCGGAAATTTTGGTCAGATTGTTTTTTTTATGCAGTCCATGTAATTTCAGAGGTGGTCAGGAAGAGTCCACGAAGTTAGAAAAGTATCGAAATTCGATCTTTGAAAATCCATGGGTACCAGAATATCTGGTTGAGCTTATCAGAACATCTGGTTGAGATTACCAGAATATCTGGTTAGGTTGATCAGAACGTTGTATTCCTAAGCTACCAGAAAATTGTCTAGTAAAATCATAATTCTGGTTGGTTTAACCAGAATTTTTTGTTGAGTGTATGATAGTTGTGTTTTATAACACGGCGACTGATCTTCTCCTAATTTTTTCAAACGTGTATACTGTACATCAGAATTTTGACAGGTGTTACAGGAATTGGAGAGATTTCATATTTAAAAGCTTCATTTCAAAGTATTCAAAGAGATTTTAAAGGATTTAATGAAATTTGGAATGTTCCAGAGATTTAAAGGCTTTTGAAAGAATTCCATAAGAATTATTGGCATCTCACAGGATACAATCACTTAACTGTTTGGTTGAAAATTTATCTTTTTTAGTTGAATATTCAACTGTTATTTGCATATATTAATGTATTTGGTTGAAAATTTAACGATTTCGAAAACATTTTCTGTTCGTCCTACGAAGTTGTATATCTTCCAGACGTTGTGTGGTCGTTAGAGAGGATTTGGCAGTTACTTCTCATCGTTGGGTCGTTATTCCTTCCCCTTCTGTAGAATAAAATAAAATTGAGGGGGCTAACATCAAACTGCCAAAATAATTACAATACCTACCAAATCAAACTTCAGTCTGAAACGGAATCATTTGCTAGCTTCTTTTCAATATTTGGTAACCCAGTGACCCAAAAACTTTTCGATTGACATATGTTTTTTTTCAATGTGGTTTGTCGTAATTTGCTATTTGGTAGTTGTGTCTCGATATTAGAATGTGGGCAATTATTTAAACAATTAAAAAAGAAAGTTGTACAGTAAAACCAACAAATTTTAAAAACATAAGTTCTGTTTCGAAACAGAATCGTTTGGTGGTCCTATTTCTACGTCTAATAGTAATAGTTTGGGATAGTGGAAGAACCGAAAAGGGACTTAATTTGTGTTCACTTAGTAAAAAACTGTTAATAACAAATTTGTAAACTTTTTTTACTATAGATACTTTCATAACGATCTTATATTGATAATGTTATTAATAATTTAATTAACGTAACCGTACACAGTATACAATATAGGATTTAAAGAAGTATTAATTATTTCCAAATCGCTTTAGTATGTTCGCCAAAACAAACGAAATTTTCAGTTTACAAATATTTTGAAAAGTGTATTAGTTCTAGTGTTCAAAAATAGCTAAATAGTTCACTTGTTAATTAATTTTGCTTAAACAATTATCAATTTTTATTATATGACCAAGTATGATAATTAGCTTTATTTCCGAAAAATATATGATCGATTCCGTCAAAAAAGTTTTATTTATTCCTTCAAAAATACCTGTAATGGATAATTGTTGATAAAATTCGTTTATAATATAACAAAATAATTATTACCTTGATCCCAAATGACTCCAAATATTTGATAAAAAACGGTACACTTTTAACGTCCCCACATAGCACATTTCCCCCAAAAAATTAGGTCTGTCCTAAGTTTAGACCTATGCTTTTCCCGAAAAAACCTGGGACAGACCTGGTTTTTCGGGAAGTGTGCTATGTGGGGTCAATATTTTTTTTTCATTTTTGTTAATTAATGAAAAAATAATTATATTTTTTCTTCAAAACTCGACGTTGAGTAAAAAAACTGCCTAGACGCTTATAGAATAGACAAACTATAATTATTTTGAAAAAAGTTGACGATAAGGCATGTTTGCCTGTACGCGAAGTTGAGACTTACTATGAAGTGCAGTTGCTATGTTTCTCTACGAGAGAACAGATATACCTGTGGGACATTCCTCGATTTCTTCTGGTGTCATATCTTCAACCGCGAGGCTATAAATGTTTATTTTGACCTTTTTGTTAGTTTGATTTGAAGTGTAATAATATCTTGGTTTATATGGTTGGTATGGGCCCAAGGAGATTACGTTTCTGTTTCACTAGAATTGGCATATCGCGAGGAAAAGTGTATCTTCGAATATGGAATTTATGGTTCGGATTCGTGTTAGGAATAAGCCTAATAAAACTAAGTTCTTCAAGTAAGTAAGTAAGTATACCATTAAGCCATTTCCCTTTCAGGGTAGGCGTGACACTACCCGATTCGGGTAGTGTTTCTAGGTGGATAGTTTCTTGTAGTAAATAACTACAAGTGTGGGCTCACCACACCCACAAGTGCACATCCTAATATGCGTGAAGAATGGCTGGCAGGAGAAGACCTGACCGGATAATGAGTTCTGGCAGGAGGAAGAGACCTTTTTGTAGAATTACGTCTGCCAGGAGAATACGAAGTACCGGAACAAGGAACGCCAGGAATAGGTTCGCCATTAGGAAACAGTCGAAAAGTACACTAGAGTCCCGCTATAGTAGCCGTCTCGGGGGTAACCTTTATCGCTTCACACTATCTCGGGACTCTCCAAACCGTTCTTCTTCTCTTTCTTTCTTGTGGCTTCTGATAGCGCCGAACGGTAAACATCAAAACTCCGCTGACCATACAAACGCCTCCCTCTCGTCAACTTGGACTGCCTTTTCCTTTATCTCGGGAACTACTATACTGGGACTCTAGTGTAAACTCAAATCTGCAACCAGAAACAGAGGATTTTAATTGTCTTTTCTGGCATATTTTTCTCTTCTGGAGAGGAAAGTACCCAACTTTTTTTTGAAGTTTCCATGGTGGTGGAGAGAGGATAAAGCTCTACAGATTGAACATTACCTGCATCTGTCACAAAGATCATCTTTTTATTTTATATTCCAGCATATTTTACTAGAGATGAATTTTTAAAGTTTTGGAATTCTTTGAATTCTTTGGAATTCTTCAGAATTCCGCCAACAACGAAATTGCGTGGACGATAAAATATGCCGCAAGAGAAATTAATGTGCAATTAATTACACATTTTCTTTAATAGAAAATTCACTTTTAGTCTAAGAGATCGAATTTCTGCTGGACCTTCCTCTAAGTTGTCATATCTTTGGATTTTATTATCTTTGTTAGTGAAAATTTTTTTACATAAGATTTTCCAATCCCCCCTCATGAGAAACAGTACGATTGTACCAAAGCCCGCTTTCCCCTGAATCGTCTTACGTAATTTCTAGATGATCCCTTAGGTTTTTTAACACACATACACATTTTGTGTTCTCCCGGAATAAATTCATATTAGTGCATTCGAGAGAATAATCTCGTCAGGTAGACAACCTGAAAATATGTTAAAAGAATTAAAAAGATAAATTTCACCTTTTCACATTTTTTCAAATGAATTTTTTTTTAACTTTCAGATTTAAAAATATATATGGTAATGTTATAATATACAATATAAAAGATTTCAATATAATTCTTACAGATGTCACAGGAACTCAAGAGATTCCATCAAGTTTCAAGAATTAAATTTGATATCAAATATTGCAAGCGATTTCAAGTTATTACAAAAAATTTTGATGATTTCACAAGATTCCAAAGTATTCAACATGATTTAAAAGTATTTTACAAGATTTCAAGTATTGCCACGGATAAAAAGGTATTTAAAAAGGATTACATAAGAATTATTTGTATTTCAGAGAATACAATGACTTCACTAAAATTCACCGGATTTCAATAGATTTGTAAACATTTTATAGGGTTTTAAAAATCCAAGGGATATAAAGGAATTTAATGAGATACCATGGAAAATGTTCTTTAGATTTCGAGAGTGATAGACACTTTATCTAAATCTAATAAAGTTAAATTATTATCATTTTAGTATAAAATCCATCTCTTTGGTAGAAAATTGAACTATTTTGTTGAAAATTATATTTCTTGTGTGAAAAATTAATTTTTTTAACTGATGAATTGGCTGAAAATGTATCTTTTTTAGATGAAAATTCGCTTTTTTGTAGCTGACTATTAGTTAAAAATTCATGTATTCGTTTAAAAATTCTACGTTTATGAAAATGCTTTCTGTTGGGTTTAGCAAGTTGTAAATCTTTCAGATGTGGAAGTCGCAATAAGATTATTCCTTCCTTAAAAAAAAAAAAATTGGGGGCCTAACTGCACATCGCCCCAAAAAGTATAATTTTCTCACTTTTTTGTGGGGCTGTTTGGTGTTTGTTCTGTAGCATTTGGTATTATTTGATAGCCCTATCATAACATTCGGTAGTCCAGCGACTGCAAATTTTTCGAATAATCAATTTTTCATGTTTTTCCCAACCCCCATTGAAAAAACATTTGTAAATCGAAAAGTTTTTGGAGCACTGGAGTACCAAACGTTGAAATGGGGCTACCAAACGATTCTACTGCTGGCTGCAGTTTGATTTTTGTGTATTGGTTTAATTTTGAGTTTAACGTTGACAGTTCATCCTTTGTTTATTGAAAAAAACTATCAACTCTTTAACGTCGAGAGTTGACTACCAAACGCTACCAAACTAACACCAAACAACGCCGCAAAATGAAGTGAGAAAATTTGACCTTTTGGGGTAGTGTGATGTTAGCTCCCCGAATTTTTTTGTTTAAGGGGTAATGAATAACGACCAAACGATGGAAATTGACTACCAAAACCTCTCGAACGACCACTAAAAGTTTTATTCAATAAATTTTGTGGAGTCAATTTGAGTCCGCGAAGAATTTTATAAATATCAGATTGCGGATAGAGGGTCCCTTTACTAAGGGTATAGGACAATTGTCCAGGGATACTTTCAGGGCTAATTTCAGGTATCGAAATTATATTCAGGAAAAACGGCTTCGAGTGGTACTAAAATGACACCACTGATCGGAACCCATAGTCTGAAAGGTGACTTGCTGGGCTGCTACGATGCCAACATTATCCCTGTTAGCAGATGATTCATGGCGCGCATGCACACTGAGTGGTACCAGAAACACCCAGAGCTTCAGCATGTTTCACAAATAGTCTTTGTGAAATCAAGCTGCCTACCTTTCGCGAACTGGGTGTGAACGCAGAGCGCTTCGCCAACCGCCGCAACGGAAACATTTTTTAAACATTTGAACCACTGATGCAAATGAAAAAGCGAAATTAGGACCAATCGCGAAAAGCAAGCGCCCCCTGACAGACGGTAGCGATTCCAGGAAAAGAAGGAATATTAACATCCAGGTTCCTCCTAAGCCTCAAGGCCTGGCTGAAATCGATGTCTATCTTTTTGAGGATCTCTTCGAGGAGTCCGACCTCTGGAACATTAATTGTTTAGCGTATCCTGCGACATGAGCTTTAGCTCATTCAAGTTGAAAGCTAAAATGGAAGAAGGATTAAAAGACCAAAAGACGCTAGCTTCAACTGAACCAGAAGATTGTCTCGTTAAGTCATAATGCGTCCTGTAGCACATTGTTGATAAAATACGAGTGTTATCTGATCCATAACGCCTCTCGTGCGATCTCCCTGTGTCTGTCAAAATCCACCAAAGCCTGATGAGGTAGAGTCTTTTTGGAGAGAGGGTTACAAGATTCCACCACGAAAATTGAATGAAGACACTGAGAATGTCATCCGCTTCAAGGAGCTTTACGACAACCTCATAAAATCCGAAGAGGAATGTCCACCAATCGCTGCCGAAGAGGTGAAGCACTTAGGGGCATGAAGAACTTCTCCGCTGCAGGACCAGATGGTATCAAGAACTTCTGGTGGAAGAAGTTTACTTCCACACATCAACATCTGGCCCGCATCTTCACCTCATACTCAAAGTATACTTTGAGTCCGTTTTATTTAAACAAATGCAACCGTATATCACTTTGTTCTAGAAAAACATTACTCTGCCTTAAACTCTTCATCATTTGCTATTTGAATGACATTAGTGATGCAAAATTGTAACAAATGGTGAAGTTATGAACAACTCGTAAAGTTCTAAACAATTTTTCTACCTATTAAGTAATGAAAATGAAATATAATGATAAATACAGTAATGTAATGAAAATATTAAGCAATGGAATTTGATGAAAAATTACTCGGTACTAATTGTTCATAAATAAATAGGGTGGCGACTTGACGGGGAAACCGTGAAAGACCGAGAGATGATTTTTTAAATGGAATGAGAATTGTTTTGAAGAATTATAATTCGGATTTGAAAGGAAGAAATTAAAAAAATTCCCTGTTCCAAGTCAGAATTCGTCACAATTTGAAAGCTCCCTCTTCTAAATTTTAGGTAAAGAAATTGCTCAGAGCAGTTTTTAGAATAGAAGTAGGATTTTAAAGAAAAAATATTCCTGAATTATAATAGACATTTTTTCACATTGTTCGTTGCGAATTTATCTTTTTTTAGTTAAAAATCCAGCTACTGGGTTAAAAAGATAACTCTTTTGTTAAACATAAATTTTTTTGGTTCAAGATTCATCATTTTAATTCAAAATTTATCTCTGATTGAAAAAGTATCTACTTTGTTGAAAATAAATTTATCTTGTTTCGGTTATCAGAATTCATCTGTTTGGCATAAAATTTAACTATTCCAGTTGAAGATTCATAATTTTAGTTGAAAATTCCTCAGTTTGGTCGGAAATTAATTTCTTTGAATGATAATTTAACTATTCCATTTTTAGTTGAACATTGATCATTTCTAGTTCAAAATTCAATAATTTGGATGAAAATTTGTCTTTTTCAATTGAAAAATCAACTATTTCGTTGAAAATTCACGTATTTTGTTAAAAAATGTCCTTCTTTTTGCAGAAAATGATCTATTTCTTTGAAAGTTAATCTTCTTCTTTAAAAATTCTTCTTTTCGGTTAAAAATTCAAGTATTACAGTTAATTATTCATCACTTTAGTTGAAATTTCATCAGGCCTGGTTGAGACATTTGTTAAATAAAATTTTTATTAATGATCTATATTATTAACGTTTGATCAAGTGCAGAGTAGCCTTTGAAGACAATTGTTAATCAATTTTGGTCAGAAAAATGAATTTGGCTACTAGAAAAACTCATTTCTTGAGAATTTGTTTCTGAACTTTTTTATAAAAATATTTGATGTTAACTTATGCCAATTTTTCGTTGTAAATTGTCACGCTTCTGAAAAATTTTAGTGAGTGCCGCGAAGCAAACAACTTTTCGTATGAGAAAAACACACTAGGAAGAATTTGTTTAAAAACATTATTTGACACAATTTAGAATTGCAGTTTTCTAAAAGCGTTGCAGTTTCTTTAAGAAGAATTAATTAAAGCATGAATGAATTATAGTCAACTTTCTCGTAAAAATATTAGGAGATATAATCATTCTGTTTCAATGAAGAAAGTTAATAACTAATTTGTGTTTCGTTCCGAAATTTACCTTTATCACACTAATGCCGTTATCACACATACCCTTTATCGACCTTTTATAATTTTCTAAAACAATAATGCAAGAAAAATCAAAGATAAATGACAACTGACAAACGTTCTCCAAATTTCATGGAATACAAATAATTTTTAAACAGTGGAAAGTCAAAATGCACTGAAATGTTTAATCATAATTAAAAATTGACAAAAACTGTAAAAGTTATCAAAAAGTAAGTATGTAGCTGCACAATTTCAGTACTTGGCACATTGATTGAAAACAAATTTTGCATCTGATAATATTAAATAATTTTTCTATTTGTAATTCTAAATTTAGTATTTTTTGCATTTTTTACGCAAGCCAATATCTTTGACAGCAGCTGAAAAGTTCTAGCCATGTCACATGTGTTCTCCGGTATAGATTTTTCTTGTGTTAGGCATACTCTAATTGATAATACAATTGATAATACAATTCGTTCTTGGGTTGGCATGGGCCCATAGGTACTTCCTTCTACTAATAAACGAATTGGTTTATCCGCAGGAAACGTGTATCTTCGAAGTTCGAATAGCCGGTTCGGATTATCTCTGGGAGTAAGCCGAATAAATGCAAGCTGGTCAAGTCCATATCCAAGTACGTTAGAAATAGGAAGCCTGGTATGTGGAGCTATATAGCTGTCAGGAGGAGACCTAGATCTGTTACGAAGATAAAGCTCGGTACGAGAAGGAGACCTGGCTGGAGAATGAGGTCTGGCTGGAGGATGAGTCCTGTCAGGAGAATTAAGTCTGTCAGTAGAATGAGAAGTTCCGGAACGAGGAACACCAGGAATAGGTTCGCCATTAGGCAAACAATCGAACTGTATGCTCAACTCTGCAAGAAGAAACAGGGTTATTTTTCAAAGTATGTTCTATATGTAAAGAATAAGCAAACAAAAGATGATGAATTCATTTTTTGGAAAAAAGTATTCAACGCATCGTTTTAGAATTTTTATGACTCAAGCGATATGATTATTGACCCTTGGTTTACAAAAAAATCCATCCCATCAAAATCTCGCTTGGAAAAAGTTGTAACCTTCAAAATAATTCGATAATATTGGATTACAAGTTGGATGGATTCCTTTATATTTTCCCTCTATACATATATGACATTATTTATATTCAGGGAAGATTATTCGGAAAGAATCCAGGAAAAGTGTTATTTCCTTTGTTTTTTGCAGAATGTAATGCGCTTTTACACACAAATGCAGCGGAATTCAGGAAGAACAAATTTTATCGCAACTGCGTTGAATTTGCTTATCGTAGAGTTAAACAAATCAAACGATTCAGCGTGAGGTTTACACAAATTATTCAACATCCTACAAATAACCTGCGGTGGAGAACTTCAAACATTACCTGACTCATCAATTTTAATGTAGAAAGGTTCTCAAGATCTTGTATCAAACTATGGCACTCAACAGGGGAATCTACTAGGTAGAAATGAACAGTCAATTTTTACATGTAGTAGTTTAAACTGCATTTCCCCTTTTGTATCCTTCCGAGCATCTCAGCATATAATACAAATTGGAAAAATTATCAAGGTTTCCCTTTTCTTGAAATTCTTACACATCCTGAACAAATATTCAAGCATTTTGCTAGTTTTGTTCACTCGAGATTTCAATATGATCTTTAAATCCTAATTGAAACTTAAAGTTGATACCACACTAAAACTTGGGGTATCAAATTGTTGCAGCTATTTTGATCTATAATTTCAACTCAATATGATTCGCTTTAGAGGATCAATGGAAATTGAGGAGAACAACTTCAAGGCGTATTAGCGTCAGTATACAAAACAGAATGACAGTTGACCATTTTCGAAAAACATTCCTTTCTGTCCAATTCAAGTTCTGCAAATCGATAATCAATCCTTGATCGAGATTTGCTGACATTTGTAAACAAACATCCACAACCTCAGTAATCATGAACTTAAATAAACGGAGCTAAGTGAATTATTTTTTTCTTCAAAATTTGATTACCAATTTAATTATAAACCTTCATTAACACATGATCATCATTCAGGTAAGAGGTTTAAATAATATTATATATTATAATATATAATATATCTATATTATATCTATATTATAAAATAATATAGATATCAAAACGTTGCATCCTTTTGATCCGTTTGCCGCATCAACTTGATACCTGGTAGTTTTGTGTGATCTGGATTGTGCGTGGATACTTCTCCACTTAATTGAACATCGTTAAATTCATAATTAAAGATTATTGGATCCAAAATTCTAGAAAACATAACCACTGAAGTTTTTTGGATTGAGGAGGAACAACTTTTACAGCCAGATTGTAAGATTGGAGTGTAGCTGGTCGTATTGTCACTCATTCAAAAATTAGATGGATAGTTAAACCATTTAAACCATTTAAAGCAGCAAGAGATGATAAAATATTCCCTGCATTAATTTAAGAAGGATTTCAGTTCTTGGTGGGTCCATTGTGCAGCATCTTTCGGGCATGCTTAGCAATGAGATACACTCCGGTAGCATGGAGGGAGGTTGAGGCAATCTTCATTCCTAAGCCGGGCAAGGATACCTACTATGAGGCAAAATCCTTTAGACCGATTAGCTCGACCTCTTTTATGCGGAACAAACTAGAAAAATTAGTGGACCTTTACTTGAAGGAGGAAATCCTAACGGACAAACCTCTCCATAGGAATCAGTTTACCTCTCAAAAAGGCAGATCTACAGTAGAAGCTCTCTATGGATTCACCCCGCGCATTAATAATACAATGCACAGAGGCGAAATAGCAATTGCAGCGTCTTTAGACATTGAGGGGGCATTTAGTAACACCTCAATTGAATCAATATACGGTTCTGCTGAAACACACGGAATTAGTGACACCGTAAACAGGTGGATGCACTCCATGTTGAAAAGCAGAACGGTACATACTTCGCTACATGGTAATGAAGTGTTGATCAAAGTTTCAAGGGGATGCCCACAAGGAGTTCTTTCATCAACCCAGTGGGCGCTTGTCATTGATGACCTGATTGGTGTTTTAAACAAATCGGGTTTTCACACTCAAGGCTATGTAGATGACCTGGCGATCCTGGTAACAGAGAAGCATGAGGGCACCTTAGTGGAACTCATGCAGTCAGCCCTCAAGATAGTAGAGCAATGGTGCAGGGACCGTTGTTTTTCCTTTAACCTGAACATGACGGAACTCATGCATTTTACCAGAAGAAGGAAGCTTCCCGACCTTGGAAATTTCAAGTTCTACGGTAGGGAAGTAGAATTTTCAAAATCAGCGAAGTATTTAGGGGTAATATTTGACCCAAAACTTAGTTTAGTCTGGCACTTTTTTCAAAGGTTCTTTAAAGGAACCAATCCCGACGCAACTGGAAGGTGTACATCTTCCACTTCTGCTCCTTCTGTCCTAGAAGGTAACTGAGAGCGGGAAATTTACGCGAGATGACATCGTGCAACTCTGTTCCTTGGAGTCACGTCTCAAGCCGCGAACGACCTTACGCGGCAGACTGAATAGTTGGAGATGAAGGTTTTACCTCTGGATACTTTTTTAGAGCTACGAATCTTTGTAGAATGTTATGAGGAACAGTATTGGAAGAAAAGATGAAGTGATCCCGGAAGAACAGCCTTTTGCATCCAGTTCGCGATGGAATGAGCCTAACGCTGGCAAGCCGGAATCTTGTGGAGTTGGCTAAGAAATGAAGCTTTCATACCTCTAAGACAGCCGATTTTAAGAACTACAAAATGGACTTTGTAGCCTTGGTACAGCCTGCTCAGCTCGAAAAGAAGTGCTTGATATTTCGCCCGTTTTTCTTCCTCCTTTGCCGTGATATTACCATCGGCTGGTGCCGTGTATTCAATCACGTAAATGATCTTAATATTTAGATCTTGGAGGACAATATTAGGCTTCGTAGCACTGACACGTTGAGTGGTGGAGAATGAGAAATTCCAATAGATCTTACACTGATCATTCTCCCCAACGGACTCGAGTTCCCCCTGAGCGTATGGCAAGCCGAGAAATAAATCAACACCATAGAGGTGCCTAAGATGGTAATATAACACTCTTAGAGCCGCATTGTCTCTCTCTATGTACCCGTAGCGTGCATACTTGGAGCACTCACTGAGAACATGTCCAAGTGTTTCTGGCTCTTGCTTGCATGCTCGGCAGTTGGTGTCGCCTATAGGTACATTAATTATGCGCTCGCGGTAAACTAAGATGTCTATAACGCCGTCTTGGCAGGCAAAAAGCAATTTTAAAATTATCTCAAATAATCAAATTATCTCAATCCAGCAGACTTGAGAAACGTGTTGGACAGACCCATCGAGAGCTCTTCTCTACGTATGATGCCGTAGAATTTACTATGAATGGTTAGTGACGCTAGGCCATGTGTAGTGTCGCTGGAATAAAATGGTATGGAAACGCCGCAGCATTGACGACTTCAGGTTGATGTATGAGTCGCATAAGGAAATCTGTGCTATTTAGAACTGAGCAGGATGTAGCCAGAACTGTTCTTCGATGAAGACACTCCAAGCTTAGCAAGCCTCTACCCCCTTTATCTCGAGGGAGGTATATTCGAGGTACGGAAGATCTAGGATGATGACTTCGAAGGATTGCCATCGTGACGTTTCATTTTACTGCACCAAACGTATAGAGCAGTAGAGGAATGGCCAGCATATTTGTCGCCTGGATCTCATTCTTTCCAGATAATTTGGAAGCCCACATTTTTCTGAGAATTTGACGATACCTTTTTTCAAGGGCCGTATTCAATAGGACCCCATCGGGATTGTGAAGCCCATTTCACTCCTTCTACGATATTGCACACATAAATAAATTAAAAAATCTAAATCATCCATGTTTTTCAGAATTTCATTCTGAGCGTTTCTAAAGAAACACTTTTCAATCCATCAAGAAATAGAGTCTGAAGAAGAATATGAACAGTA
The DNA here is from genome assembly GCA_932195095.1 of Andricus curvator. Lineage (NCBI taxonomy): Eukaryota > Metazoa > Arthropoda > Insecta > Hymenoptera > Cynipidae > Andricus > Andricus curvator. The sequence goes on from CAKNYM010052448.1 coordinate 175,077, forward strand.
AATTTTGGGAATTGGCTAAAGAGCAACATTCGAAAATTCTGTTTATGACCTTTTTTCGACTCATTGGGGTCATAGTTTTTGATAGTTGAAGTCGCAAAAAGGGACCTTATTTGGGTTCAATTATAATTAATGAAGGTTAATGAATAATTTCTTATTTTATAAACATTTATCGATTTCAGGTATTTATGATGTAATAAATAATGTTTTTTCTATAAAATTGATCATATGTTACATTAAAACTGAGTATCCTACTTGGTTATCGAATAAAAATTGATAATTATTTAAACAATATTATTTAATAAATGCACTACTTGGCTATGTTTGCACGCACAAACTTGGTTTCTTCGACGTAATCAACTATAAATAACTAAATTCCAAATTTCGATGGGTATTTCGATGAAACTAAACAATTTTAAGTGTTTACAACAATTGTGTAAACAAATTGTTATCACTTTACATATTTGTAAATAAAATTTCATTTTTTTTCTTCGAAATTACCGTCCTATTATTTAGCAATGAATTCTTGCTATGAATGGATAACATTTGACAATTGTATAAACACACTTGAGTAGCAAATGCATTATTTAACTATTTTTCAGAATTTAATTTTTTTATTTCAAGGTGATGAGCTGTTAATAACAAATTTGTAAACTTTTCTTAGATCCTTTTATAACAATCCACTATTGATAATTTTATTAAAAATTGAATCAACGTAATCGTACACAATTACACATTATATAATATAGGATTTTAATAATGTTGTTTGAACAATTATTAATCTTTATTTTATGACCAAGTATGATAATTAGGTTTTATTGTCAAGAAATATATGATGGATTCCGTCAAAAATTTTTTATTTATTCCATCATAAATGACTGATATGGATAACTGCTGATAAAATCTGTTCATAAAAATAGCAACTGACGAATCGCTGTTAATCCCTACTAAACCATTTTCAATAATTTCTTTGTATATAACAAATCCAATAAATTTTTGAAAAGATTCGTTGCTATTCAACATATTTTTTTGGTAGTTGCTTCCAGGTATTCTTGAATGACTCCAAGTATTCGTTAAAAAGCGGCACAGTTCAAAAATCAATCCCTTCCTCATTTTTGTTATTGAATAAAAAAACAATTAATTTTTATTTCACAAATCGACGAAGACTGTTTGGTGCAAAATTTCGTTACTCTTTATTAACAAAACGTTTAAATTGGATGATAATTGTCTTTTGAAAATCAATTTTTCCACGAACATTTTTTTCTCCCACTCTGTTGAGCGGAAAAATTTCCAACAGTTCAGCTCTTCAGGGATAACTTGAAACTAAAGTTTTAGGTTATGTTCTTCTCATATATATATTCTCTACGATGCCTGTGATTGGCCAGAGCGCCTAATCAAGTTGGCCAATCAAGTTCGACCAGTCCCCACGATGGGGCGCTCTGGCCAATCACAGGTATTGTAGAGAATATATATTAGAACAACATCACCTGAAACTTCAGTTTTAGCTTAGCCCTGAAGAAGTGAAATGCAATGTTCACAAAAAGCCGGCAAGATTCGTAGTTTTGCACACGATTGAAACCCGAAAAACTTCTTTAAATTTATTATAATGATTCATCGTGAAAGCTTCAAATCTTACATTAAATTTTTGTTTTACATTTTTTGATGAATTGAAATTTCCTTGTGGTCGAAAGTAATCCACAACTCTGCCGTCTTGATGAAGAAACATGCCCCCTACAGTATGAAATAAGGCCTGTTTAACTTTACGCCGCGACTCGAATCTGAACTTAACGTCAAAGTGCAGTTGTTATGCTTCTCCGTGAGAAAGTAGAAATGCTTTTTCAAAATTCCTTGAAATTGGGTGATCCCTGCCTCTGGGACAATTCTTGATTTCTTTTGGGTACCTCGAATTATGATTCGTGAATATTGCAAAGGCGTCTCCAAATATTCGTAGAGAAGAATGCCTGGCAGGAGGAGACTTAGACCTGGCACGAAGAGAAGCCTCGGCTGGAGAAGAAGACCTGACTGGAGAATGAGTTTTGTCAGGACGAAGAGATCTTTCGATAGAATTACGACTATCAGGAGAATAAGAAGTTCCGGAACGAGAAACACCAGGAATAGGTTCGCCATCAGGTAAGAAGACCCTAACCTTATTTCTACACGCAGAGAAATCGCGAGATCTGAGTTTACGAAAGCGTGTGATTTCAGAGGTACAATTTTTACGTGAAGTAAGGACACAGAATTCAAGATATGAATTCTCGTACCCCGTGATTTTTTCTCATGGCCGCAGCAGTGAAAATAAATCACCTCGTGCATGATTTTATTTTTCCTTGTTTGTGACTTTCAGGCTCATGTAGGGGGTAATGTAACCTAGAAAACTCACCTGAAAAAATCAATTCTAAATGCTAGCGCAACGAATGATTGCCCCCCAATAATTATCGGGGGGCAATTTTTTTTCTCTTGGAAGCTGAAATCTATATTCGAAGCGGAAAGTCCCTGCGCATCGTCGACACTTGCGACAAATATGTTCAATTTCTTGAATATTGCATTTCCATAGCAGCGGAAAAAAATGAAGAGAACTGCGCGACATTCAAAATAGAAAAATTATTATAGCAATAAGTTATGCATTTTCTTCAAAAGAAAATTCAAGTTTGGTCTCATGTATCGAATTTCTGCTGGACTTTCCTCTAAGTTGCAATATCTTTGAATATTGTTTTTTTAGTAAAAATTTGTCTCACGTACGATGTTACCAAACCCCTCCTTCCCTAAGTCGTCTTACGTAATTTGTGGATGACCAATTAGGAGTCTACCATATGGTACGAATTCCTTATCAGTAACGTCATTCTTCAAATTCCATTTTTCAAACACATATTCTGGATTCTCCCGGAATAAATTCATATCAAATTCGTACTCATTTCGGTCAAATTCAAATGAAGTTTAAAATAAAATAGCCATTGGGATAGAATGTAGATTAAATCAAACTCTTGCGTATAGCTTAGAAAATCTATTTAAATTATAGATATGATATATGATTATAGTTACCAATAGAATCAAGGATAACTGCCAAGGATAAGACTAGATTAATAACAATCCTCATATTTTCTAATTAGATGAAATTCAATTACTGTGAATATAACGAATTTTATTATCAATGTAACTAATGAATATCCTAGCTCTTTATCAGATTATATAGCATATCTTATAGTCCTTATCTCTTGGATTGCAGGCGTCAAAATTGTCCTTCTCAGATATTTACATTTAATTAGAGTCAGTATCATAAAAAAATGTAATTACTAATTTCTTTATGACTGATATCATAATTTATACAATCTTTCATGTTAAGGTCAAAATATTAACTGTTTACTAAAATGTATTTTATTGAAAATTCGTCTTTTCACATTCTCATCATTCATGATTGACAAAGTATTAGAATTGTCCGGAATTTCACAATACAGTTTTTTGACGGATCTCCACGTTTTGAAACCCCCTGAAGCCGAAAATCAAGTTTTGGCGATGGCTTTGGCACACTTTTATTAGGTGTTAAGAGAAATACTAACGATTATGGTTTCATCCACCGAAAATGCTATTCAAAAATCGATTATTCCGTTTTTGCGCCAAACAAACAACAGATACGTGAAAAAAGTTCGAGAGAAAAATTGAAGCTCTTCAAAATGTCTACAAGTTTTGTTCCAACCATATTTCGATAGGACTTGTTTTTTTTTTTTTTGGTTTTATGCATCGAAAATTAATAAGTAGAAAATTCTAATTTTAAGCCAAACGACGCAAAATACGAGAACAAGTCTTGAAGAGCAATTATAGCTTTCAAGATGTCTTACAGAATTTCTTTGAACCATTTTTCCATAGGGCTTGTCATTTTGATTTTATTTATCGAAAACACTATGAAAAAAATCGATAATTCAAATTTAGAGGCAAACGACGCGAAATATGGGGAGACGTTTTTGGAGGAATTTCAGCGTTTAAAAATTCCTACAACATTTCTTTGAACCATTTTTTGACAGAACTCCTTGATTTCAATTTATTTAGCGCAATTTATATGCAAAAATAGAAAATTCCAATATTTGCCCGGGGAAGGCTTCCCTGTCCATGCCACAGTCTCATGGTCTTAATATTTAACTGAGGAAGAGATGCCCAGGGAAGACTTGTCCATGGATCCTATAGTCTCATGGTCCTAATATTTAACTGGGGAAGAGATACTTGGGGAAGGTTTGCCAGGGAAAAGCTTGCCCCTTGAGGCCATAGTGTCATGTTCTCAATATTTGCCCAGGGAAGGCTTGCCTGTTCATGCCACAGTCTCATGGTCTTAATATTCAATTGGGAAAGAGATGCCCGGGGAAGGTTTGCCCTTCGAGGCCACAGTGTCATGTTCTTAATATTTGTCTGGGAAGGTGATGGC
>CAKNYM010052448.1:184310-206642 GCA_932195095.1 Andricus curvator
ATATATATATATTCCTGTAACTCCTGTTTAGGTTTTATTATAAAATATAACACTGATAGAAATATGCTGAAAATTCAACTATTTTTTATAAAGAATTCAACTACATTCGGTGTAACATGAGTTTAGCTGCGATAGTTGTGCTGTATCAAACTGCGACTGATCTTGTTGTAATTTTTCTAAACGTGTGCACTGCACATCAGATTACCAGACTTCAAAGATTTCGAGGATTTGCAACAGATTAAAAGAAATTTTGAAGAATTTTATAGAATTTCAACAGGAGTTACAGGATTTCAAGAGATTTTATATTTAAAAGTTTTATTTTGGAGTATTCAAAGGGATTTTAAAGAATTTAACAAGATTTCGAGTATTTCCAAAGATTTAAAGGCATTTAAAAGGATTCCATTAGAATTATTGGCATTTCACAGAACAAAATGTCTTTACTTTTTGGTTGAAAATATATCTTTCTTAGTTAAAAATTCAAGTATTAGTTGAATATTAATGTACTTGGTTGAAAATTCATCGTTTTAGAAAACATTTTCTGTTGTTCCTAGGAAGTTGTATATCTTCCAGACGTTGCTTCCTATTTTTTTAAAGGAAGCCAAATTTGGGTGGCCAACTTTGAAATGCCACAAGTTTCAATTTTCTTACTTTTCTTCATGGGAAAGTGTTTTTATTGTTTGGTAGCGTTTGATAGTCAACTTTCTACGTTTGAAGGTTGATAGTTTTTTCAATAAACAAAGAACAAACCGTCAAGGTCAAACTTAAAATAATTACAATACCCAAAAAATCAAACTGCAGCCGGAAGCAAAATCAATTAGTAGCTCCATTCCAATGTTTGGTAGTCCAGTAATCCAAAAACTTTTTGATGGAGTTGGGTGAAATCATAAAAAATAGATTATTTGTCTATTTTTCTTTTTAAAATCGTTTGTTCATTTATTTATTTGGTAGTCGTGTCTCGACCTTAGAGATTCGATAATTGTTCAAATTAATGAAAAACAAGTTCATCCACAATTTCACAAAAATTGGATATTTAAAATAAAAAAAGGTATTTGCAGAATGAGTGTGGTTAAAAAGAATCGTGCAGTGGTCCCATTTTAAAATCTCTCTGTTTTTGAGTTTCATGCGCTCTCCTTTTCGTTGGAATAGGGGGTCAGGTAGTAGCGTGACGCTTCTTTTGTTGAGCAGACTCGGACCTTTTTCCTGGCAGATTAGCATCAAACAAGGTGCAGGCAAGTATAGCCATTATCTTGTTTGAACAAGTTAGACTCAAGTGTGCTTTCCTAGATAATTCACGTACTTGAGTCCTTTAATTTAAAGTCAGTGTGTCTTTCATTTTTCGATTCCTTGTTCAGTGATTTCCCGACTCGATCATCTTCTGGTGTTGTGGGAAGTGACGATTCGGATGACGTATTACTTTCGGTCGCGTCGGGATCGATCGGTCGGTGTCCGATCGTGGTCGTAGCTTCCGGATTCTATATCTTTGCCAATTTTTCAAAACAACCAAAACATTTTTGTTGGATACAAAGAGAGTGCCTTGTTAGATGGGTTCGGGGACTCATATCTGGGATTAGATTGGCAAGGTATTTAGTAGTTATTAATAATGACAGTGATAAATTGTCTTGCATTCTGTTTGATTGACTTTAACCTGACCAGGCGCGATTCCTTCGCTGCCCCACGCCAGTCCGTCATTAATTCAGTAACAAATACAAATTTTTGTTTTTTCAAATTTTGTATCACTTAATTTTTAATGTTGAAAATTTATAATTTGAGATCATAAATTTACATTGAATTAATTGAAAAGTGGGCAAGTATTAAGACAAGTAATTGATATATTGAAACTAATGTGTGATTATTTTTTATTCCAATTGATTTAATGTTAATTGCACAGGGAAAAAATGTATAGTTCTAACATCACCTAGAATTTGTTTGGTTAGTAAGAAATACTAAGAAATAAGGAATAATTATGTAAATAGTTACTTGTAACATTTTCATCCTAATTTGGACCACAAACAATATTATATTTCAGTTTTACATTTTTTTACGAATGAAAATTATCTTGTGGTCGAAAGTTGTTCTCAACTCTCCCGTTGTGATGAAGAAAATAACCATCTACAGTTCGGAATAAGGCCTATTTACTTCTGCGTCTTAACGCAAAGGTGACCCTTACGTCCAACTGCAGTTTTTATGTTTCTCCATAAGGTGACAGAACTACTCTTTTAAAGTTCCGTGAAATCGGGTAATCCCTGCCTGTGGGACATTCCTCGATTTCTTCTGGGGTCAAATCTTCAACCGCACCGCTTTCCATGTTTATTTTCACCCGCTTGCTGATCATACGTCTTCTTGAATATATTGCACGAAGAAGTGTATCATTTTTCATGAATATTGCACAGATGTCACCATTGGACGCTGATAATACAGTTTGTGCTTCGGTTGCTGTAGGCCTAAAGACATTATTTCTTTCTTTCACTAGAATTGGCATATCGCGAGGAAAAGTGTATCTTCGGATTTCGAATCGTCGGTTCGGATTCTTGTTGGGAGTTAGCCGAACAAATGGAAGTAGTTCAGGTTTATATCCAAATATGCGTGGAGAAGAATGCTTTGTCGGAGATCTGGACGTGGTACAAAGAGGTGACGCAGCAAGCGAAGAAGAACTGACTGGTGAATGAGATCTGGCAGGAGGAAGAGACCTCTCAAGAGAATTACGTCTGTCAGGAGAATAAGAAGTTCCAGGGCGATGAACACCAGGAATAGGTTCGCCATTAGGTAAGCAGTCAAACTGTAAACTCAATTCTGCAACAAGAAACAAAGGATTTTGAATTTCTTTTCTGAAATATTTTTCTCTTCTAAAGAAACCTGATTTGTAGAGTTTATAAAATTATCCCACATAGCACACTTCCCGAAAAAACCTGGTCTTTTCTTAGGATTTGGTCCAAGTGGCCGGGAGCAAAAACCAAGTCTGCCCTAGGTTTAGACCTATACTTAAACCTAGGTTAAAACATAGGTTCATGTCCGCCACAATTTTTTGGTTTTTAAACAAAGTAAATTGATGCGACGAATTTGTGACAGAGAATTCAATTTGTTGAATGAAAATAGCTCTAATTCATATATATAATCGATTCAGAAATCGATTTTTTATTAAAAATTTTAATTTGTGTAAAAAAGTGGTAGACCTTTAGTTGGTACTTTTTAAATTTTGTTATTTTTTTGGGGGGATTTTGAAACATTTGTGAAGAATTATTCAGTTTTCTTAATACTTCCTCAAGTGCATGTCGTTACGCAGAAAAAGTATTTATTTTAAGTTCGAAAAAGTCAATTGACATCTCGAACATGAAAAAGGTATGGCGATTGGCAAGCCGCGGCCTCCTCGCAAATTAATTCGAGGTTTCAAGTTGAAGCATTCTTATATCCTTGGCGATTAATCTCAGTTGCGAGAAAGGGTAGCACTAGCGCTGCACACCGACCAAATGCGGAACTAATGCTCTCAATGGGCTTTTGCATGGTAGTGTATTTCAGCAATGATCACAAAAAATTTCATTAACTCAAATAATTACTAAAAGATAATATTTCCCTGGCAGTAATGGTCAATTATAGCAACAAGAAAATAATTCAATGATTGTATTAATTCAATTGCATCTGGGCAGATCAACATATATTATGTTTTAATTTAATTTTAATACTGTGCATGTTTTAAACATTTAATTTATAGAAAATTTAAAAAAAATTTGTAGCCCTTTTTTGGGTGCACACTTTTTTTTGATTGATCTTTTTTCGTATGTTCCATATAGTCTGACCGCAAGATTGAATTTTGGATCACTTTTTTTATGGTTAAAACCAGAACCATTGGTCAGAAAATGCTGGTTAACGAACTCGACCTGTCTTTTTGATCCCTTAATTGTGTTTAAAATTTCAACATAAGGGAGCCTTCACATATTACGTAACAATAAAAAGAGGGGAGGGGTTCGTGATTCGTTACGGTCTGTTATGTGTGTGTGTGTGTGTGGGGGGGGGGGGGGGTATTTTCACTCGATTATGTAACATTTTTAATTTATGAATTTTCTGCACTATCAACTTTTTATATTATAATAATTTTTTTCTGACGAAAAAAATTTTACATCATCATACAATTTTTTCTAAATGTTTCTAAACATTATTGATAGAAGAGAAAATTTTAATTGTAAATGATTGTTTTATGATGGGAAATGATTCTGTTCTTAACTTTTCTCTACCACACTATAATTTGTAAACTTTCTTGCATTTTCAAAGAGATAAGAAAAATTAAATTATGGGCAAAAATTTATTTTGAAGACTTCGAAAAAAATTAGATGCTTTTTAATAATTATGAAAGATTTAAGGAGATTAAATTTTTCTCGACATTTCTGGAAAAATTTCAAATGATTCAGGTTTTATTTTAAAAGAAATAATTTTATGTTTTGAAGATTTCAAAATGTGTGGAAAAAGAATATGGAAAAATACTTTGAGAGAATTTTTTTAATTTTTCAGGATTCAAAAGATTTTTAGGTAAAATAAATTTTGCATGGTGTCAAGAGAATAAAAAAAAATATTCTTAAGATTCATGGGAAAATTTTAAATCATTGTCTTGTAATGAATGCTTAGATAAAAATGAAAAAAAAAAATGAAAATTATTTTCTAAAATTTGTAAAAAGACTCTAAAAGATTTTAAAGCAAAATTTTACAATTTTGCCTGATCACATAATTTTAGAAAAAAATTGAGTAAGGTTAAAAGATATTCAGAAGTGTTGAAACGATTCAAAAAGAATTAAAACTTGTAAAGATTGTTTAAGAAGTTTGTAAGGTTTCACGAAAATGAAAAAAAAATTTATGTTCCTAGGAAAAATTAAAATAAAACTTTTCATTTTGAAAAATTAATTTTAAGAGATTACTTAAAAAGATTTCGAAACATTCTAAAAGATTTCAAAAATTTTTAAGGAAGAATCTGAAAGATTTTAAGGCATTTTTTTTAATTGTGCAGAATTAAAAAAGAACTAAAAACTAAAATTTCGAAAAAGAGTGTAGAAGATTTTAAAGCAAAATTTTTCAATTTGGTAAGATTAAAAAATAAAAAAAAAAGATCGAGTAAATTCTAGAAATATTTAGAAGAATTGAAGAGAGTCAAAAATAATTTTAAACTTCACAAAATTTTGAGAAATATAGATTCTTAAAGATTTCCAAAATAATATTTAGAAGCTTTAAAAGAATTTCGAAAGGTTTCAAGAGAATGAACAAATTTTCTTAAAAGTCCTGGGAAAATTTAGAAGATTATAAGTAAATTTTCTTCCATTTTGAATGATTTTTCCAAATTTTAAGAAAAATTCGATTCGTTTAAAAATATTTTTAGGATTTTAAGACATTTTAAATAGGATAGAAATATTTAAAAACTTGTAAACATTTCCGAATATTTATCAAATATTTCTTGATTTCTTCCAAACTTCTAAATGTCCTAAACATCTTTTAAAAAGACTGGAATTTTTCCCAATATTTTGCAAAATCCTATAGAATAAAAAAAAGTTTAAGAAATCTTCTAGATTCTTGTTTGACAAATCTGAAATATTCAAAAATCTTTTTTAATTTCCTCAAAAATATTATAAAACTTATATTTATATAAATTTAAAAACTAACTGATAATACTTATTTTCTTGTTCTCAATTCTCACAATTTAATTTCAGCTCGAATTTAAGTGTTCAAAAACTTTTAACAAATAAATACTTATTTGAAATTTGTATATTGTATTTTTATCAATACAATTTTGTATTCTTTATGGTATTGAAAAATATTTTTGAATTGGTGAATTTCAATTAGTATGTACTTACATTAAGTAACTTCAATATTTGTATGAACAAGAAAATACTGAAAAAGCATTCAGTGTTACATCAAAATATTGTTTTATTTATTTCTAGACAATACTTCATCTTAAAAAACCTTTTTCTTTATGTAGAAAACGTGTATTATGTTTTAATCATAATAAAAAAATGTTACGTAACAGCGGTGAAGGGAGGGGATACAAAGGAAATGTTACGGTCTGTTACATTGGGGAGAGGGGGTTGAAAATGGCCGAAATAATGTCACGTAATATGTGAATGCTCCCTAATCTAAATAGTCTTTTGAAAGTTATCTGGGTACTAATTTAAATTTGCCTCTACTAATGCCCCTTCAGCTGCGCAGGCTCATTGAGAGCATTAGTTCCGCATTTGGTCGATGTGCAGCGCTAGTGCTACCCTCTCTCGCAACTGAGATTAATCGCCAAGGATATAAGAATGCTTCAACTTGAAACCTCGAATTAATTTGCGAGGCGGCCGCGGCTTGCCAATCGCCATACCTTTTTCATGTTCGTGATGTCAATTGACGTTTTCGAACTTAAAATAAATACTTTTTCTGCATAACGACATGCACTTGAGGAAGTATTAAGAAAACTTAATCATTCTTCACAAATGTATCAAAAACCCCCCAAAAAAATAACAAAATTTAAAAAGTAGCAACTAAAGGTCTACCACTTTTTTGCACAAATTAAAATTTTTAATAAAAAATCGATTTCTGAATCGATTAAATATATGAATTAGAGCTATATTCATTTAACAAATTGAATTCTCTGTCGCAAATTCGTCGCATTAATTTACTTTGTTTAAAACCCAAAAAATTGTGGCGGACATGAACCTATGTTTTAGTGGGGGAAGGTGTGCTATGTGGGTTAACCTTGAATTCATCATATTTTCTTTGAGTTTTTAAAGAATTCAAGCGCAAGATAGGTCTCATTTCCCTTCCCAAGTTTCCGTGGTGGTGGAGAAGGGATAAAGGTCTAGAGATGAAACCAACAGCAGATGAACTGGTCACATCTCAAAGAAGTTTCCAGCAATAATATGCACTCAATAACTTTTGACCCCCCTGTCCCCCCCCTCTCCACCGATCATCATGTATTGTGCCCTGAACATGTTCCAGAAAATTAAAAGTGTCAGTTTTATGTAAAATTTATGCCAAAAATCTATTTCCTTTAAATGTTTTCTAAATTAATTATCCACATGAACAAGCGTCGGGACAGTGAGGGTACGTGGGTTAGCGTTTGCAGATGATCAGGTTGTTATGGCAGAGTCAATCGAAGACTTGCGATTAATCTTATGTAACCAAAGAAATTGGTGAGCTCCAGTGGCCTTATTAACTGCAAAAGACGGGAACATTCTGGACGACTATTTTTATTGCAAATGGTGAAAAAGTCACTTGTATAATTTTTTTTAATAATCATGTAAGGTCCTCGAAGTCCGATATTCTTATGAAAGTACGTTTTTCAACTTTTACAACTATGTACCACCACTTCAAAAAATCTCAAAAAATTCATAATAAACACCTGATATGTAAGCAAACTGTGTGAATTCTTTCGCTAATGTATGTATTTTTGTTTTCGAAAAAAATCGTCTTAAAATTTTCGAGTGTCGATGAAAATTTTAATTTCGCGCAAAAAATTGTTGAAAAAATTTATTAAATGTATTTTTAAGAGATCTTCAATTTGACCCCAGGTTGATTAAAATCCTTCAGAAATAATCCGAGATGTACGCAAAAAATTGGAAAACCATAAAGTTAACTTTGAAAGGTCATCTTGAAGGTTAAAAGGCTGAACCCTTCAAAAAAGAGTTTTCATTTTGTAACGTACACATAGGACCAAGTCCAGTTGGATAAGGCTCAAGGGCACTTTTCACGAACTTATCCGGCTAGGCCCTTTATGTATGTTTTGGGAAATTCAGTTTTAGGGGTTAAATATTGATCTATTTTGTTAAAAATCGTTTTTATTTTGGTGATTGAAAATAAATTTGGTCAACTTAAAATGTAGCCATCACATTTTTTGATAGAAATTGATATTCTTTAGTTGAAGATTAAGCTATCGTTAACAAATGTAACTATTTTGTTGAAACTTCTTTTTGTTAGTTTAAAAGTAAATCTCTTACACTATAAATTTAACTATTCCATTTTTGGTTAAAAATTTAACTTTCTGGTTGAACAAGGAATTTCCTTGGATGAAAATTTACCTGATTTATTGAAAATTCGCTGTTTTTCTTCAAAATTAATTTTCCTCAAAGAAAATTTAAATACTTTATTTTTACTTAAAAAATTACATTGTTGAAAATGTTTGAAATTCTACAACACTGTCGAGCACTCCAATAAATTGTAGCGTTCATAAGTCAAAAATTGTGCACAAGGAATTCACGGAATTCATGGCGTTCAAGGAATTCGAGGAATTCATGAAATGCAGGGAATTCAAGCAATTCACAGAATTCATCGAAGTCATGGAATTCACAAAATTCGCAGAATTTATGGAATTGAAGGAATTCACGAAATTTATGGAATTCACGGAACTCATGGAATTCAAGTAATTCAGGAAATTCATGGAATTCAAGAAATTCATGGAATTCACGTGATTCACGGTATTCACGAAAATCATGGAATTCACGGTCTTCACTAAATTCAGGAAATTCACGGAGTTCCTGGAATTCGAGGAATTCACAGAATACAAGGAATTCATGGAATTCACTGTATTTACGGAATTCACGAATTTCACGGAATTCTTGGAATTGAAGGAATTCACTGAATTCGCGGAATTCCATGAAATTCCTGAATTCCATGAAATTCTTGAATTCCATGCATTCCTCGAATTACATTAATTCCTTGAATTCCTTGAATCTCATGAATTTCTTGAATTCCATGAATTTCCTGAATTCCACGAATTTTATGAATTCAGTGATTCATTGAATTCCCTAAATTCCGTGAATTCATTGAATTCCGTGAATTAATTGAATTCATTGAATTCCGTGAATTAATTGAATTCGTTGAATTCCGTGAATTAATTGAATTCCGTGAATTTGTTGAATTCCGTGAATTTATTAAATTCCGTGAATTAATTGAATTCCGTGAATTTATTGAATTTCGTGAATTCCCTGAATTTCGTGAATTCCTTGAATTTCATGAATTTCTTGAATTTCATTGATTCATTGAATTTCTTGATTTCCTTGAATTCCATGAATTCCTTGGATTCCATGCATTTCTTGAATTCTTTGAATTCCATGAATTTCTTGAATTCCATGAATTCCATGAATTCCTTGAATTCCAGGAATTTCCTGAATTCCTTGAATTCCATGAATTTCCTGAATTCCATGAATTCTACGAATTCCAAGAATTTTATGAGTTCAGTGATTTCACTGAATTCTTTGAATTCGCGAATTCCATGAACTCCTTGAATTTCATAATACCCTTGAATTCTATGCATTCATGAATTTTGATAATTCCTTGAATTTCATGAATTCCTTGAATTCCTTGAATCTCATGAATTTCTTGAATTCCATGAATTTCCTGAATTGCATGAATTCTACGAATTCCACGAATTTTATGAATTCAGTGATTCATTGAATTCCTCAAATTCCGTGAATTCCTGGAATTCATTGAATTCCGTGAATTGATTGAATTCCGTAAATTCCTTGAATTTCATGAATTTCTTGAATTCCTTAAATTTCATTAATTCCTTGAATTCTATAAATTTCTTGATTTCTGTGAATTCCGTGAATTCCATGAATTCCATGAATTCCTTGAATACTGTGAATTCATTCAATTCCGTGAATTAATTGAATTCCGTGAATTTATTGAATTTCGTGAATTTATTGAATTTCGTGAATTGCCCAAATTTCGTGAATTCCCTGAATTTCGTGAATTCCTTGAATTTCATGAATTTAATTAATTTCTTGAATTCCTTGAATTTCATTAATTCATTGAATTTCTTGATTTTATGAATTCCTTGGATTCCATGCATTTCTCGAATTCCTTGAATTCCACGAATTTTCTGAATTCCTTGAATTCCATGAATTTCCTGAATTCCATGAATTCTACGAATTCAACGAATTTTATGAATTCAGTGATTTCATTGAATTCCTTGAATTCCATGAATTCCTTGAATACTGTGAATTCATTGAATTCCGTGAATTAATGTATAGAATTCCTGAAAAGAAAACAAGAATTCAACGATCAAATTTGGACAAACACAAGAAAATGATCCTATTGCAATTCCTAAAAACAAAAAAATTTGTTTCTTTGCACAAAAATAAAAAAGAGGAAAGAAAAATGAGAAAGCAACTGTGTACACAGTGAAAGTAATGAGAGAAAGAGAGAATTCATGGAAATGCTTTTTATTAAAAAACAAAATAAGTTGTCTATTAATTTAAAAACTGATTTGGATAAATTAAACAAAAGTTATTCTAGTATGATTAATTACATTTAGCAATACGTTTTCATGGGTCTTGACTTTCTCTCATTTCCTTGAATTCCATGAATTTCCTGAATTCCATGAATTTCTTGAATACTGTGAATTCATTGAATTCCGTGAATTAATTGAATTCCGTGAATTCGTTGAATTTCGTGAATTTATTGAATTAATTGAATTCCATGAATTTATTGAATTTCGTGAATTCCCTTAATTTCGTGAATTCCTTGAATTTCATGAATTTCTTGAATTCCATGAATTCATTCCACTTAAAAATTCTTCCGAAGTTTCACTTCTACTGTGCGTCTCAGGACACGCACATTTTTTTCCAAATATTTTCTGTATAATAGTTGTATTGTAGCGTTACCTTGCGTTTCGGAAATAAGCTTTCAATAAATGTATTGGAAATTTCCAACATAATTTTTTCACAGTGTATATTTTTTGGTTGAAAATCCATCATCCTAATTGAAAATTTAACCATTTAAAAAAAATTAGTTTTCATGGGGTAGAAAATAAATTTTTTACCTGAAATTTGTTGTTTTTTCCACTTTCGGTTGGAAGTTGAACTTTTTTACTTGATATTTCAACTATTTGACTAAAAATACATGGATTTTGTTGACAATTCGTCCTTTTCTGGTAGAAAATTAATCTTCTTGATGAGAATTTGCTATTTTTTGTTTTTCAGAGGAAATCAATCTTTTTGTTTGAAAATTCTACTGCTTCGGCTGAAGGCTTAACTACTTTGTCAAAAATTAATTTTTTTGTCATTTCAGTTGAAAGCTGTGAGCCTCGGTAGCTCAGGCGATAGCACGTCAGGTTTCCGAGAAGGGAGCCGGGGGTTCGATCCCTGTGCCGGTACCTATGGAAAATTTTGTATGTACTCCTACCGATGCCTTGGTGGTTCGGAACCCATCTTAAACTGTAGGTCTCCTCAAAAGAGGCTAATTTGACAAGACTCTGAAAAGAATAAGCGATTTTCTTGCGAAGAGGGTATGCCTGGCACCTGAGAGGTATATTTCCAGAACTTTGGAAACAACGAAATACACCACGATCTAAAGAACTCGTGAAGGTTCATAGCTTGAGCGCCAGGGGGGCCTCACGAGCTCCTCCGCCCACATCACAAGCTAAAGTAGTTAAAAGTTCGTCTCGTTGGTTGAAAGTATAATTATTTGGTTGAAAATTCGTCTTCGGGTTCTGGTAGAGAAATTAATCTTCATGGTTGAAGATTAATCTTTTTTGCTTAGAAGTTCAGCTTGATTAAAAGTTCAACTACTTTGCCAATAACTTATTTTTTTGTTGTGTTGAAGATTCATCATTTTAGTCGAAAATGTATCCCTTCGGTTGAAAATTATACTATTTTGTTTGAAAATATTTGTTAAAAATTAAATTTTTTGGTCAAAGATTCATCACTTTAGTTGAAAATTCGCCTCCTTTGGTTGAAAACTGAATTATTCTGTTGATCATTCGATCTTTGTTTTTGGTAAAGAATTAATCTTCATGGTGGAAGATTTATATTTTTTGATTCAAAATGGAAATCAAACTCTTTCATAAGAACAATCTCATTGAATAAATTTGTTAATATTATTTAAAAATATAACGCAATAAATTACGTATTTTCTTGAAGATAAAATTCACCTAAAAATTCCCCTAAATCGTCTTACGTAATTTCGGATGATCCCTTCAGAAGTGTACCATATGGTACGAATTCCGCATGAATAGGGACACTTTTCGAATTCCATTTTTTTAACACATAGACATATATTCTGTATTCTCCCGAAACATACTCATGTTAAATTCGTACTAATTTCGGTCAAACTCAAATAAAGTTTGAAATAAAATAGCAGTTGGGATAGAATGAAAATTAAATCGCACTCATTCTTAATTGCGTATATTTGGAAAAATCAACTTTAATTAGAGATATGTTATATTATTATATTTACCAATAGAATTGAGGATAACTGCCAATAATGAGAAGAGAGAAGAAACAATCCTCATATTTTCTAATTAGAGGAAAAACGAATTAATGTATCAAAAAAGAATTTTATTAACAATGTTACTGAGGAATATTCTGATTCTTCACCAGATTATTTAGTATATCCTAAAATCGTTATCTCTTAAATTATAGGCGTCAAGCCGGTCCTTATCAGATATTTACATTTATATAATTATAATCTTTCCAAAAATTCCGTGTCTCAAAGTTGAAATTATAATTCTTTCTTGAGGTTCTCTGTCCCTACTCAGAATTATAATTCTTTCAGAAAATTGACTGTTCCAAGCCAGAATTGTAATTCGTTTGAAAAGTTCCCTACCCCAATTAGGAACTATGATTTTTTCACTAATTCCATCTTTCAACTTAGAATTAGAGTACCAAAATATTTTAAATTTGCAGATTAGTATATTAGAAAGAAAAATTGCGGTCACTGAATCAAATTCCATATCATTTCCCGCTTTTGTTCTGGTCAGGTAGATATCCTGAAAATATGTTAAAAGAATTGGGAAGATGAATTACGCCATTCCACATTATTGATCAAATGTTTTAGAAATTAGGTAATCAGAATATATATTATATTATGTATTTTCTCACAGAATCAAGGTGGTTTCACCTTAATACATCAAAGGCTTTATTAATTTATATATGTAATATAAAAAAGGGTCAAACAACCACCGCATGATCCCACTGGCAGTAACTTTCATCTAAAAAATGACACCGCCTCCCAGTAAAACTGCGACAAATCACACATATGGCCACGTCTCACGATCGTGAGATAGGTGGACACGGGGCATGATGAAATCACAACGACGGCCGACGAATCCCTCGTGTGTCTTGAGGACACGAAGCGACCCAAGGAAAACAGCTTTCTGCATCCATCTCGCAAGTGCCTTGGCATATTTTTGGCACGCGGGTATGGCTTTAAGGTTTCGAACCAGTGATAGTTGCACACCTCCGAGAACACCGATCACAAGGACAAATACTTTAACTGAAAATTTTGGGTACAGTGTTAGCAGCTATCTTTTGAGGTCTTGATAAATCTCCTTTTCCCTCTTCTTGGCAGTGATGTTGTAGTCGGCCGAAGCCGAAAATTTGATGACGAATATAGATCATTTCTCAAAGCCCTGGAGAACGATGTCAGGCCTCGAGTGTGCAACAGAGACTACTGTCTGAATATCGTATTTCCAGAAAATTTGGCACTTGTGGTTTTGGACAATTGACTTTATCTCCCTCGGAGCGTTCGGCAGGGCAGGGTCGCCGCCAACACCGTAAGACCGACAAAGATGGTAATAAAGCACTCCTAGGGCTGCATTATGTCTGTAGAGATACGTCGTTCCTGCGTGAGTGGCACATCCAGATAGTATGTGTTCTAGGTCCTGGCATGCAAAAATGAAATCCTATGTACCTGAATTGAGCCCTGATGATCTGAGGGCAGCAAAAGTTTGCTCCTTCGACAAGGACTGTTTTTCTACATTTCTGTGAAAGTTTCCGTGCACTTTCTTGTCGAATAGCTGTTGGTCGAATTTTTCAACCTCTGCTTTCTTTACTTTGGCTTTTAGAAGTGAAGCATCCACATGGGGTAATGAACTTTCCTGATACCTGATGTTAAAATGAAGGCCAGGGGTCTCGGCCGCCTGTTCCGCGGCTTTGTAAAGGAACGCTACTTTGCCAATCATCTCGTGTTTTCTGACCATCTTTAGGAGAGGATCTCTGCCATTTGCAACGAATCAAGCTATACTGGGGACAATTCGGTTATAAAGACCTTGGAGATTCAGAATTCTGCGTCCGCCTTGACGACATGCGATGTATAATTGCAGAACGGACGAATTGATATGCAAGCTCTTATGCATATGCATGATCTTACGTGTAGCGATATCAACGGCCGTTAGCTCCTTCTTCGTCCATCAAACCACCCCAAACGAGTAGAGTAAACCCGGGACGGCAAGAATTTAATTTCCAGACACGAAGTTCAACGTCGACAGATTGGAAGACCAAATCTGTCGAAGAAGATGCTTGTATCTGCTTCGGAGAGACTCCTTCACTGATGTATCGTCCTGAATGTGGCTTTGAGGCACACCCAGGTATGTATAGGTCTCTCCAGTATTAAGATGTCTGATGACACTTATATCCACAAGCTCAGGGTCCTTGGGAACGTCAATAATAATCTTTTCTTTCTCCAAATGAATCTTGACACATTTTTCCACTCCAAAGTCCATACCAATCTTTCTTGTGTACTCCTTGACAATATTTCAAGCACTCTGTAGTTCCAAAGGGGCATCAATCTCTCTATGCATCTCACTATGTATGGACGAACCTTCAAGCTTTCCAACAGACAAATGCAGTGTGCGCCTTTCACTAACCATTTCGGAATAGGCTCTTTCCACATCAGATGTGAGTTCAAAATGCGGGCCAGATGCTGGTGGGTTGAAGGAAACTTCTTCCACCAGAAGATCTTGATACCATCTGGTCCCGGAGCGGAATAGTTCTTCATGCCGCCTAATACGTTTTTCACATCCTCGGTAGTGATAGGTGGGCATTCCTCCTCAGGTAATATGAGGGAATTGCACAGGTCCTTGAAGCTATTTATGTTCTCTGAGTCTTCTTCCAGTGGATGCTGGATTCTGTCTACAATGTTCTGCCTGATGGTCAGCAGCTTTGACTCGTTGAGTGTGTGATGATGGATCCGCAGTTCGCGCGCGAATTATCGAACCTGGGCGGTGAAATTCCTGCAAGATGTTATGTATTTAATCACACACTGAATCTGACACTGTGTTGTCCAGCCTATCTTTGTTCTGAGTTGATGCATTCGTCTTTTGGTCTTATAAATAGCCGTTGGATTTGTTTTACGGTTTGCATCGGCCAAAGCTCTCGCTGCATTATACGCACTACAACTGATAGTCCAGAGGTCGAATTCTTTGGATAAATCCTCACGAAGCTCGTCATCCAGTTCAGCCAGATGATATTATAAAATATAACGCTGATAGAAATATGCTGAATATTAAACTATTTTTGGTTGAAAATTTCAAAAACATTCAGGTGAACATGAATTCAGCTACGGTAGTTGTGTTGCATAAAACTGCGGCTAATATTGTTTTAATTTTTCTACACGTCTACACTGTATATAAAATTTGAAGATTTAAAAGATTTTGAGTATTTGCAACAGATTAAAGAAATTTCAAAGAATTTTAAAAGATTTTAATGAAATTCTTGGCATTTCATAGAATACAATGACTTTACTTTTTCGTTGAAAATATGTTTTTCTTATTTAACAATACAACTCCTAGTTGAATATTAATATATTCCGTAGCAAATTTATAGTTTTATAAAACGGTTTCTGTTGGTGCTATGAAGCTTTATATCTTCCAGACGTGGGAGATTATGAAGTCCCCCCTCCGTAAATAAACAATTGTGAAATTTTATATCATGAGACATTTGATGGTTGTAAGCGAGGGATCGAAAGTTAATTCCCATCGCTGCAATTCAAGAAATTGAATAAATCTGGATATCGGTGAATCCGAACTACGTACTTTCCAATTTCCATTTCATTTTTGACAACTATTCAAAATTTAATTAAATTTGAAATTCCTAAACTGCTAGCTTTTCACTTTCGAAATTATCCACATTTTCATCGTTCCAATAAAAAATTCTTTAACTCTGAACTAATTAAATTTTAATTTGAAAATTTTCTGTTTTGAAGAGTTGAAGTTTCATATTGGATTCAAATTTTATTTGTTAAATTTTGTATTACTTAATTTTTAACGCTGAAAAGTTTTAATTTGAGATCCTAAATTTATATTAAATGAACTGAAAAGTGGACAAGTATTGTAACAAGTAATTGATCTATAGAAACTAATGTGTTATTATCTTTCATTCCAATTAATTTGATATTAATTTGTCACGGAAATAATGTATGTTTTAAACATCACCTGGATTTTTTTTAGTTAGTAATAAATACTGAAAAATATAATAATATAAATAACCTTTTATACATGGGCGACCTTAAACTCTTTGCTTCCTCGAAAGAGGACCTTAACATCCTTGTGGAGGCGGTAAATAGGTACTCTAAAGCGATTGGCATGAGCTTCGGACTGGACAAGTGTGCCTGCGTCCACCTACACCAAGGAAGACTAGAAACTACATCATCGGGTCACGATCAGGATGTTCAACTCATCGGCGGAAATACCATTCAACATCTTGGTATTGGAGAAACATATACATATCTTGGAATACCGCAAGCGGAAACCCATGATGTGCTTGCTTTAAAAACGGCCCTTGGAAAAAGGTATCGCCAAATTCTCAGAAAAATTTGGGCTTCCGAATTATCTGGAAAGAATAAGATCCAGGCGACCAATTTGCTGGCCGTTCCTATACTGCTCTACACGTTTGGTGCAGTAAAATGGAACGTCGATGAGTTGAAGCAACTTGACCGAAGCACACGCAAGATGATGACAATCCATCGAAGTCATCATCCTAGATCTTCCGTACCTCGAATATACCTCCCGCGAGATAAAGGGGGTAGAGGCTTGCTGAGCTTAGAGTGTCTTCATCGCAGAACGGTTCTGGCTACAGCCTGCTCAGTTCTAAACAGCACAGATTTTCTTATGCGACTAGTACATCAACATGAAGTCGTCAATGCTGCGGCGTTTCTATATCGTGCCGCAGATAGGGCCGCAGAGGAGCTTGGCCTCCCATTTGATTCCAGCGACACTACGCATGGCCTAGCATCACTAACACCTTTGGTGCTCAAAAGTCGTGTACAGGAAGCAGAACATACGCTTCTACTAAGAGAACATGCTGACAAGCCCCTTCATGGTAAATTCTACGGCATTATACGTAGAGAAGAGCTTTCGATGGGTCTGTCCAACATGTTTCTCAAGTCTGCTGGATTAAAATCGGAGACTGAGGGATTTCTTTTTGCCTGTCAAGATGGCGTTATAGACACCTTAGTTTACCGCGAGCGCATAATGAATATACCTGTAGGCGATACCAACTGCCGAGCGTGCAAGCAAGAGCCAGAAACACTTGGACATGTTCTCAGTGGATGCTCAAAATATGCACGATACGGGTACATAGAGAGACACAATGCGGCTCTAAAAGTGTTATATTACCATCTGAGGCACTTCTATGGTGTTGATCTATTGCCCGTCTTGCCATACACCCAGGGGGAACTCGAGTCCGTTGTGGAGAATGATCAGTGTAAGATCTACTGGAATTTCTCATTCTCGACCACTCAACGTATCAGTGCTACGAAGCCTGATATTGTCCTCCAAGATCTGAAGAACAAGATCATTTACGTGATTGAATTCTCGGCACCAGCCGATGGTAATATCACGGCAAAGGAGGAAGAAAAACGGGCGAAATATCAAGCACTTCTTTTCGAGCTGAGCAGGCTGTACCAAGGCTTCAAAGTCCATCTTGTAGTTCTCATAATCGGCTATCTTGGAGGCATGAAAGCTTCATTTATTAGCCAACTCAACAAGATTCCGGCTTGCCAGCGTCAGGCTCATTCCATCGCGAACCGGATGCAAAAGGCTGTTCTTCTGGGATCACTTCATCTGGTCCGTCAACACTGTTCCTCATAACATTCTACAAAGATTGGTAGCTCTAAAAAAGTATCCAGAGGTGAAACTTCATCTCCAACTGTCCCGTCTGCCGCGTAAGATCATCCGCGGCTAGAGACCTGACTCCAAGGAACAGTGTTGCCCGATGTTATCTCGCGTAAATTTCCCACTCTTGCTTACCTTCTAGGACAGAAGGAGCAGAAGCGGATGACGTACACGTTCCAGTTGCGTCGGGATTGGTTGCTTTTAAAGAACCATGATCGTAGCTTCCGGAGCCTACAACTTCTCACATAAATAAGGTATAATTATATAGTCACCTTGTAACATTTTTATTGTATTTTGGATCATAGGTAATATTATATCTTAGTTTTACATTTTTTGGCGAATGAAAATTATTTTGTGGTAGAAAAAAGTCTACAACTCTGCCGTAGTGATGAAGAAATATATCATTGACAGTTTGAAATACGGCCTGTTTACCCGTCCACCTTAACGCGAAGGTGACCCTCACGTCCAATTGCACTTTTTATGTTTTTCTATCAGGAGATAGAAATATTCTTTTAAAATTCCTTGAAATCAGGTAATTCATGCCTGTGGGACATTCGTTGATTTCTTCTGGGGTCAGATCTTGAATCAAACCGCTTTCCATGTTTATTTTCACCCGTTTGCTGGTCATACGTCCTCTTGCATATATTGCACGAAGAAGTGTATCATTTTTCATTAATATTGCAAAGATGTCACCATTGGACGTTGATAATACAGTTTGTTCTCCGGTTGGTGTGGGCCCAAGAATATTACTTCTTTCTTTCACTAGAATTGGCATATCGCGAGGAAAAGTGTATCTTCGAATTTCGAATCGTTGGTTCGGATTCTTGTTGGGAGTTAGCCGAACAAATGGAAGTAGTTCAGGTTTATATCCAAATATGCGTGAAGAAGAATGCTTGGTCGGAGATCTGGACGTGGTACAAAGAGGTGACGCATCAAGAGAAGAACTGACTGGAGAACGAGATCTGGCACGAGGAAGAGACCTTTCAAGAGAATTACGTCTGTCAGGAGAATAAGAAGTTCCAGAGCGAGGAACACCAGGAATAGGTTCGCCATTAGGTAAGCAGTCGAACTGTAAGCTCAATTCTGCAACAAGAAACAAAGGATTTTAAATTTATCTTCTGGCATATATACTCTGCTAAAGAAGCTTCATTTTTAGAGTTGATAGAATTAACCACGAATTCTTTCGAATTCATCATATTTTCCTTGAGTCTTCAAATAATTCAAGTGCGAGTTCGGTCTTATTGCCCTTTTCAAGTGTCCGTGATGGATTGAATATTAAAAATCAAAATCGAATCGTGAGACGTAGTAATCTCGACGAAAGTCGGATGCATAACTGTTTTCCGGGAAAACGCACTTTCAGGACCAGCCCAATGGTCAGAGAAACTTTTCTGTTGGCAAAACTAACGGCACTTATACTATGGCGGAAAAGGGTACGCAGAAATATCACCGGAAGTCGCTTACAAGTGCTGATCCTCGTCCCAATGCTAGGGATGGTTGCTTGATGGCCGAATACTCTAAATTACTTTATTGCATTCGGGGCCTCCGAAGTATCTCACCGACTTTCTGAAATTTTATATTTTCAAAAGAAAAATATTTTACGTCAAGCTATGATACACCTCCATCTGGCACAAAGACCCTTTCAATTGCTATTGCAGCATATTTTTCCAGACATAGATTTTTGAACTTTTTGGAATTAACGAAGACATGTTTGGAATTGTTTTGAATGCCGCCGACAAAGAAATTATGTTGACGACAACATATGCCGAAACAAAAAATCAAAATCCGGCATATTTTTCGGAAGGCATTACTCAACCTGAAATTTGTTGGAAATTTTACTAAAATGTTAAAAAATGTTTGTAAAAATTTAATTTTTTTGTATAGCGCCCGCCACCGGACATGTATACACAGCCAAGATTTTACCTCTTCCCTCTCCTAAATCGTGTTACGTAATTTGTGGATAACCCCTTGGAAGTGTGCTATATGACAGAATTCCGTATCAACAGAGACAGTTTTCGAATCTAATTTTAAAATCATAGATATATTATATTACTATATTCACCAATAGAATTGAGGATAACCGCCAAGGATAAGACGAGAGAAGAAACAATCTTCATCTTTTCTAATGAGAAGAAACATTAATTAACAATGTAACTAATGAATATTCTGATTCCTCATGAGATTATATAGTGTGTTATGTAGTCATCATCATAAATTATATGTGTCAAGTTTGTCGTTCTCAGATATTTACATTTCCTTAGTCAGTTTCGAAAGAAAAAAAGTTCATACTAAATTCGTTTAAACTGATATCACAATTTACATAATCTTTTACGTTTCAGTCAAAATTATAATTCTCTACCGGAATTCCATTTTTTAACTGCCAAAATAATCATTCTTCACGTAAATTGCATCTCGTAAACTCAAAATACAAGTCAAACTGATTGTATTTCTTTACGGAAATCCGCTTTCTCAACTATGAACTATAATTCTTTTAGGAAATTCACTGTTCCAAGTCAGAATTGTAAACCAGAATAACTCCGGCACAATCGAAATAAGTGTCGTAGCATGTAATACACAAAATTGATGATAAAATGCTTAAATTCATTTTGGTAATGCTTTAAAGGGTTGGCAATATTTATTGTTAATAAATGTTCAATACGAGTTGAAGAATGTATCAAATAATTAATTTTATGTAAGAACATATACGTTTTAAAAAATTCTCATTTTTGTAATTTTAATATTTTTATGGATGTCAAGTTTTTTCACGCATCTGGAGGTCTTAAGTGTCCCCATAATGTTGCACAGTTTTTTATTTGCTGATCCGTAGAAGATAAGTCATATCTGAAAGACCCTTGTTACTTACCTATTTTTAGCCAAATACTTTTAAATTCTATATAGTAATATTTGTTAAATATTTACTTAAGCGTTGTTTGTATTTGAGAAACTTACATAATTATGTTACACAATCATGACAGACGGTTTCCTCAACAAATCTACTCAACGCTTATTTTCATAAATAAAAAATTACGGATAACTTTTTCACCTAATGTCCTCAAACGAAAAATTTTAATTATTATAAAAAAATGCATTTAAAACATTATATTTTTTAAACTGACTCGCGATTTATACCTCCGTTAATACCAAATAAAAATTAATGTTATCAATACAGATTTGATAATGTTTTTTATCACCGTGGCCGAGTTTTGATTGTATTTAGTTTAAAAATATTAACAAAAATAATTTTTTCATTCTAAGACTGTATATTAATGGTTGTAGGTAATGTATTTCATTTTTAGAAATGAAATTAATAATGGAAAGTATAAATTATTATCTGTGTGGAATTTCCTAATTATGGATAATGTTACATTATTATTAATAGTATATCATTTGCGGAAAAAAATGATGATCTGGAGGTTTGTTTTCTATATTTTTAATAACATTTATAAATATTGATGTTTTACGGAGATTTCCAAGTAACTATCAATAAGCTTACACACCATTTAATTTTCATCTGAAAAACAAGCTACTCTAGAAAATAATTAAATCTTGGCACTTGTTTATAAATGGTTGGAATGATCATCATTTTGTAATGAAACCAATTATTCACATTTGGTAAGTATTTGTTGGTGCTTTTGCTGAGATGATTTTTATTAAAAAAGAAGGTGAATTACCGATTTAGATTATTTTAATAGTTCTTATAATAACATAGTTGAATTTATAACTATAGTTATAAATTCATTTATAAATGAAAAAATTCTCTAAATTCATCTCAAACATCAATAGCACAAACCTAAATTATAACAAACATGGAGAGCGAATAGTTTCATTAGAAGAACAAAAAATTCAAATCATTTTACATGTATGAAATCAGTTTCTTACTCTTTCTATTAAATTTACTGTTTTGCATTTCACGTATTTCGAACCTAACCTAATTATATGTTTTCTAGCACTACCCATAAAATTTATACTTTTTTAAAAATATTCACACCCCAATAGTTCGGGTGCTTTCTCTTTTTTTTTCTGTTTCACACGAAGGTTTGGCGCGCTTGCACTATTGAGACGTGCGATCACCCCAACCATTCGGGTGCTCACCTGAAACAGCAGCGGCCGAAGTGGTGGGGCGCCCGCCCGAATAGTTGGGGAGCTTGCACGAATGATTCGGGAGATTCGAGTCGTCAACCGCGTTGGATGTTGCGCGTTCGACGTTTGCGCATGTTCGCTAATGATTTGATTTTTCGACTCATGTGCAAGCAAAGAATAATGTTTTATATTTCTCTTACCTTCCCCTGGCGGACCGAACGAACGGAGCGGATACGCTACAGCGTATCCTTATAGTATCCACATCGTATCCTCTCCGTATCATGCAAGAAAAACTCATTAAAAAAGAAAGATTAACATTTCACTTGTTGAAATTCAGAATCTACGTCAAATTTTGAGTTCGAAGGTCACAGAGTAATCGCAATAGTTTTTCTTGCAACATTAAAAACTTT
>CAKNYM010052448.1:207042-244557 GCA_932195095.1 Andricus curvator
CAACAAGTGAAATGTTAATCTTTCTTTTTCAATGAGTTTTTCTTGCATGATACGGAGAGGATACGATGTGGATACTATAAGGATACGCTGTAGCGTATCCGCTCCGTTCGTTCGGTTCGCCAGGGTCGTTAAGGATTAAACAAAGAAAAACCAGATAACTAGTTACACTTTATTCCACTGACATCTCGCACATGAACAATAAATTCGACATAACCTAGAAAGAGTGACATTCGGGAAGAACCTGATGTTCATCAGCTGCGGCCATTAGCGAACATGCGCAAACGTCGAACGCGCAACATCCAACGCGGTTGACGACTCGAATCTCCTGAATGATTCGTGCAAGCTCCCCAACTATTCGGGCGGGCGACCCACCACTTCGGCCGCTGCTGTTTCAGGTGAGCACCCGAATGGTTGGGGTGATCGCACGTCTCAGTAGTGCAGGCGCACCAAACCTTCGTGTGAAATAAAAAAAAAGAGAAACCACCCGAACTATTGGGGTGTAAACCCGAACTACACGGGAATTCTTCGCTCAGTGCATAAATAAATTCACACGGAAGTTTTAAAACTGTTTTAAAGTATTCTCCTCTTATATTTTGATACTTTTTGTTATTGAATTATATTGCTTCGTTTTCATAATTTTAATAATTTTTTATGGAGATCTGATGAGGGAAACCAGCTGGGTTTCCGAAACGTAATCGATTCGTAATTTTTCAAATAAATTTTAACCATTAGTCTGGAAGATGTTGTTTTTATTAGGTTCTATCCTAAGTTTCTAAATTAAAACTTAAAAACATTTCAATCAAATTTGAACAAAAAGTAAATTTTTGAAAATAGTGAACAAAACATTTAAAAGCTTTTCAAGCGGTTTGAAAGGTTTCAAGAAAATGAAAAATTCCTTTAGTTTCCTAGAAAAATTTTAAATAATCATAATTTTTTTTATTTAATTTGGGAAAAAGAATTTTTTTATCATTTCAGAAGTCTTGCAAACTTGGTACAAAAAGAATCTGGAAGTATTTAAGGTAATGTTTTTGATTTTGCAGATATTTAGAATTTGCAGATATTTAGAATGTTTCGAAGTTTTTAAAAAATTTAAAGATTATTTATAATTTGAAGAGAATAAAAAAAAATTTAATCAAATGTGGATTTTTGAACATTTCGAAAAACGTAGGAAAACTTAAAATAATTTTTTTATTTTGACTAATTAATTATTAAAGAAAATTCAAGAAGATGAAAAAGATTTCTAAAAATGTTGAAAAAAATGTGGGAGATTTAAAGGCAATTCTTGTAATTTTGAAGATTTCTACAAATTTTTTAGAAAAATTCAAGTTAGTTTAAAAGACTTATAGGAATTTCAAACAAAAAGTGTATTTTTAAAAATGGTGAACAAAACATTTAGAAGCTTTTTACGTGTTTTGAAAGATTTCAAGGGAACGAAACATTTTCTCAAGTTCCTAGCAAAATTTAAAATGATTCTTTTTTGTTGATTTAATTTGAGGAGAATATTTAAGATAATTTTAAAATGATTGGAAACATCCATAAACTTATTACAAAAAATCTGGAAGATTTTAAGGTAACGTTTTTAATTTTTCAGATTTTTTTTCAGGAAAAATTCGAATTATTTTAAAAGATATTTAGAATTTTTCGA
This sequence comes from Andricus curvator, assembly GCA_932195095.1. Classification (NCBI taxonomy): domain Eukaryota; kingdom Metazoa; phylum Arthropoda; class Insecta; order Hymenoptera; family Cynipidae; genus Andricus; species Andricus curvator. The sequence continues at coordinate 208,688 of CAKNYM010052448.1, forward strand.
CGTTTTAAAAATCTGTTCAAGATCAATCAATTGTTACAAAAATAAAAAAAGATTTAAAAAGAATTTAAAAATGTGGAAGATTTGTAATTTTGAAAGTTTTTCAAAATTCGTTAGAAAAATTCGAGAAGAATTTTAGAATTTTTGGAGAAATTAAATATATTTTCAAACTTGAGAACTTTTCTGAAAATATATAAAATATTTACTAATTTCTTTCAAACTTCTAAAAGTCCTGAAGTTTGGTCCTGGTTCTCATATCTCAGAATCTGTTTATTGGCTAGAATTTAATTTTTTTACTTTTTTACTTCCTTTTAAGTTTTTTAATTTACTTATATTAATATGATCTTCACAATTATTGAAAAATATGTAGGCAAATTTAATCAGAAAATTGTGAATGTTCTAATTATCAAAATGAAAATAAGAAATTGACATTTTATCGAAAAAATCAATAAAAGCTTTACATAGAAACATACTCATAATTCACTCTTTTAGAAAAGCATAACTTAAAAGTAGCAGCATAAAACTGGCTCACCGCTATTTTTATAAAAAATGGGTTTATTGCATAAAAATACATCAAAATCAATTACGTATTAAGGTAAAAGGATTGTTTTGAAATATAATTTCATTATCATTCACAATTTTTAATAAGATTTTAGTTTACCGATATTTCTTCAAATTATTATAATTTATTCACAGAAGAAATCATATATATTTTCTTAATTGTATGATTTTTAGCAAAAACATGTCTGTCACACTGTGATATCATGATCTTCAAAGTTGACTTTATCCGGAAAAAAACGATTTTTTTGGAGAAAACCTTTTTTGTTATTATCATTGAGCATATACTCATATCTCGAGAATAAGTTTTTATTTTTGTAACAAATTGAAAACTCCATTTTGAGTCGCTATCCAAAGCCGATTTTGAAAACCCGTGAAATTTTAATCTCCAAATTCTCGGTCGTTTTTCTCGGAATTAGCTGAGTATTTGACATTAAACTTCATTTAATTGTATGAACAACGCTCATATCTCGGGAGAATTTTCTCCCTTTTTTTAAACTGAAACATTAAATTTTTTATTGGAATCTGCAGTCGAGTATGCTCCAATTTTAGGTTAGTGTCACTTTAAGATTGTCAACTTCAACATCCACTTCATCGAACGTGGATAACTTTTGGTAATAAGACTGTTTTGACCTAAATCAACCAATATTTTAGCTCGGAGTTGAATACTTGCTTCATCTATTAATGATGATTTCGATTTTAAGGGATCTTTTTCTGTTGTTTCGAAAAATGCCCATGTTGTTGGTTATCCAGTTCTGTACTGCCACCCTTCTACTACAATAAAAAATGTATTTTTATATTCGGACGTCTTCACATATTCCGTTTTTTTAATTTTGAAAGTTTTTCCAATTTTTTTGATCATAACATTTTTTGTTCATAACATAAAATGGCATAAAATGGACGTGAAAAAACATTTCACTTTTTCATAAATAACATTTTTTGTTTATAGTACTTTCACCTTAATCCTTTTTTGGCCAATGGATCACTTAAATGTAAAGAAAACAGTGGTTTTAAAAATGTAACTTAAAAGAAATATGTGCATAAAATGAACATCTTTTTTCTGAAACATTAATTTGAAAAATAAAACGACAGTTAGAGAAATATTTCACAGCTTATCAATTCACTGTCTTAGAATTTCATATCATATCACTTCTGAATAAATTTATGTTTTTGAACAATGAAATACGATTTGTTTTAGTCGTCATAGTTGTATAACTTTATACGAACTGTCCATCGTCAAAACTGCTTTCGTCAGCATGCAGTAGAGCCAACAAATATTTCAAATGTTTTGAAAAACTTGCATTCATAGTTGATGATTAAAAAAATTTTATATTGTAAACGTCTGGAAATTGTCTAATATAACTATGAGGGATGACAAATTTTAATATTTTTCAATTTTTTAATTATATAAAGAACATTTTTTGGTTTTATTTTGGTCTGAAAGAAAAACTCATAGGTTTCTTCATTTAGGTAACTTAAGGTTGAAAAAATGAGATTATTACTTTTTATTCTTGAATATTAATTGAAATTAAGAATGTTACATAATAACGACAGACGGTATCCTTAAAAAAATCTACTTAACGCTTATTTTCATGAATAAATAATTAGTGACAAACTTTTTTACTTTATTGTTCTTGAACCGAGGGGTCGACCACTTCGATATTCCTGGCACACTCACGAAATATTCCCATATATTCTTTCAATATTCCCAGATATTCTTGATATTCTTTATATTCCCAAATATTCTTGATATTCCTTATATTCCCAAATATTCCCTCATATTCCTACATATTCCTACATATTCCTAAATATTCACAAATATTCTGAAATATTATATCCCTCAATTCCCCAATTCCTTCCCATCCGTACAATTATTGTATTCGTATAGCTTTTTGCCTGGTGTCTTTGCCTAGTGATCCCAACTTCGGCATGTAGAGTAGGGTGAACCAAATTTTTTTTTCTCGAATTGTCATGCATATCGCCAGGAAATTTGTTCGAATCCATACAAAAATAAATCCATTTTTTTTAATATTTAGAGATGGCACCCCCCCCCCCATTAAGTTTAATTTCCCATAAGAGAAAAATACGTTTTTGTAAATTTTATTCAGAATCGTCAATATTAGCTGAATCGAGTTGAAACTCAACATTTATCTTCACAATCAGCCATATATCATATGAGTAAAATATTATTTTATAAATATCACCCCCATGAGTATCTTTTATAGGGTCCCAAATAAACCCCATAAGTGAAAAAATGGGTTTTGCGAGTTTTTGGCGCTAAATATGATTTTTTGCGGTTTTTTTAATGCTAATTGTCTGTAATACATAAAATACTACTTTATACTGATAATTAGATATTGACATAAATCGTTTGAGTAATTCGTTATTGTTTTTAGCAATTTGCTCTTCTAATAGAGTTAGAAAGTCGCGTTTTTTCCAAAAAATTCCACTTTTCGTTCAATATATATTATTGTTTATAATTATCTTATCTTAGATGTAACTGCTAAAAAGTTGAGGTTTTTTCTGAACTTTTAAAGTTTTTGTCCACTTTTGACTAAGTGAGGTAATGGTTAATGCAAGTTAACAAACATCCATATCACAAATTACGCAATTTGTGATTCAAAGTGAGAAGTAGAATAATAATGCGTATATTTATTAAATAATAGCTTATTTTAAGAAGATGAATTCCTAACAAAATACATACGTGCTTGATCAAATAGTTGAATTTTCAACCAAGAAGATTGATTTTCTACCGGACAAGACGAATTTTCAACAAAATACATAAATTTGTAACCAAATAGTTGAATTTTTAACCATAAGATTTATTTTCTATTGAAAAAACGAATTTTCCAAAAAATCCCATACTTTTTCAACTAAATAGTTTGAAAAATGAATGTCACGTTGGTCCACATTTTATTTGAATAATTTTTAGTTTCTATTTATTTCATTTCAAAATTTGTTAACTAAATAATGCATTTTTATACTAAAAAGATCCATTTTAACCAAAAATGTAATGGTTAAATTTTCATTCTAGAGAATTATTTGTGAATGAAAAAAAAAGAATTTTCTACAATACAATTGAATTTTCAGTTAAAATATTACTTTTGAATTTAAAAATACGAATTTCCAACTGAAATTATTAATCTTAAAGAAAAAAATAAACTTTCAAGAAAATATTTCAACTTTCAACCAAGGAGTTGAATTTTCAACCTAAAAAGATGAATTTTCAACGAAACATGTAACAGTTGATACTTCATAAAACAAGTTTTAATTTAAAATAAACAACAGTTGGATTTTAGGAACCGAAAACGATTTTTCAAAAAAATACCAAATTGTTGAATTTTCAAGCCAAAAGGGTGAATTTTCTACAAAACAGTTGAATTGTCAACAAAAAAGTAAATTTTTAACCAATGAGTTGAGTTTTCAACAAAATACTTAAATTTTCAGTTAAAAAAATGAATTTTTAACCCAATGATTTGAGTTTCTATCAAAAAAGACGAATTTTCAACAAAATACATAAATTTGTAACCAAATACTTGAAATTTTCTACTGAATTATTGAATTTTCAAGCCAAAAATACGAATTTTCTACAAAATAATTAAATTTTTAACAAAAAAGTTAATTTTCAATCGAAGCAGATTAATTGTTAACCAGACACTTGCATTTTTAACCGAAAAAGATTTAATTTTTACAGAAAGAGATAAATTTTCAAACCAAAAAGATGAATCTTCATCAAAATATAAGTCAAGGATGAAAAAAATTTGTGATTGAATTGTTGAATTTTTAAGCCAAAAAGACGAATTCTCAACAAAACAGTTGAATTTTCTACCAAGCAGTGTGATTTTTGAACAAAATTGTTAAATTTTCGACAAAATAATTCACTTTCATACCAAAAAAGAATATATAAGAATTCATAACCAAAAAATTAATTACTAGACTTTTCTACTGAAAACAATGAAATTTCAAGCAAAAATAATTAAGATTTTCTCATTGGTTTCTATTAACTAAGTTCCCATTTAAGCGGAAAAACGAGAAAGAGAGGGTAATAGGAAAAAGACTGTGGAGCCTGCGATAAACAAATAGGGATTTTGATCATTTATAGACCAAAGAATAACACTTTAAATATCATGTGATATTAAACTGTAAGTTTAGTATATATATTCTCTCATATTCCCACATTCTTCATATTCTTTGTATTCCCAAATATTCTAATATATTCTATATATTCCCGAATATTCTTTAGCAAATATATTCCTGGTACATGAAAAAGCAGATTGGTCGGTCCCTCGTCTTGAACGAAAAAATCTGAACTATTTATTGACGACAAAAAAAGTGGTCAGAATTAGAAGAAAGTGAAATATCATATTATTATAACTAGTATAGTATTTGAGGAAAAAATTATGATGTTGAGGTTTGTTTACTAGATTTTTTATACAAATCATGAATATTAATTTTCTACAAAGGTTCCCGAGAAAATGTCAAAAACCTTTACACCCAATTTTATTTTATTTGAGAAAAAAATATGTTTGTGTTGAATTTGAGAAATTCAATATGATAAAATTTTGGAACTCTGAGGTTAACACCTCAGAGCGTATTTTATTAATTTGAAAAAGAGATACAGTACTTGATTAGACTGACCGGCATTACGACCTGCAGCCTTTTGGTTACAAGAATGTTCTAATGGTTTTACAAATTTCGTAGCTTATATACTATCGCCTATTTTGTATGCCCATTAGGTGTTTACTAGTTCTAACTGGTTTTAGCTGGTATTAGATATCCCTAATGTATTAGATATCTCTAATTGTACATTCCCAACACCTCCCCTCTTAGAGTGTGCTTTATCGTAGAAATTTTAATGAACTTATAATTTCGAGTTAATAGCTAGATACAGGTTTCCTTTTAGGAGTTTTAATTCTAATATCGGTGTCAATAATTGGTATCATTTCCCGAAACTCTTGGTGTTGAGTTGGTGCATGATTGCCGAAACTACAATTATTGTAACAATTTCCAAACATTCTTTTCGTTAGATCTATTAGAGCGTTAAATAATCCTATTTTATATAATACCAAGAAACTGATAAGTCCAATAGAAATATATCCTAAGTTTTTTAACCATTTTAGCGTGACTTCTTTCCAAGTTTGATTTCGTCGACCTACTTGCAATGATTGCAATTGTAGTTCTGCATTATCTAAGCTTATGGAAGATTCTTTGAAACTATTCGAATCTACAATATTGGGTAGAGTTATTAATCGTGGTTTTAGTAAATCTATGTTTGATAAATTGTCGGTGTATGAAATGTTATTTACAAAATATCTAGTTGCGTTTTCTATGTCTGAATATAAACTTAATGTTATCCTTGAAGTCATATATTTACATTTATTTCCTTTTAAAATGTATGTACCTGGTTGTAGAGTTCTAGAGTCTATATCTTTCCTAGAGTTACAAAATATGTCAGTTCTAGTATCAGTCGTGTATATGGCTATATATCCGTGTTCAATTGGTATATAAGTTTCTTCTTGGAGTAAAAAGATGACTTCTTTGCATTTTCCTTTTGAGGTTTTACTTATGGTGCTTGAATCGCAAGTATCTTGTTGATAGATGATATAATTAGGTTGGCTTCTCTTGCAGATTTTAAACGTGCTCAGATCCTTACATTCTTTTAATTGTTCCTTTTCTATAGGCACATAGTGATATTTTCCTGTTAGCATATATTCATGGTCTACTATTTTATTATAAAAAACATTATCCTTCTTCTTAGGTGGGATAGGGATTATACGTTCAATGGTTAATTCATCTTGGTTTAGTAGAGGTACTTTTAATATATATACTAAAGTATCTTGTTTAGTAAATATGCTGATTTCACTAGAATCGATTATTCGTTGATAATTTATTTCCGATCCTTCGTAATGATATCGGGTGTTATGTTCCTTTTCAAATTCCTTAATGGTTTCTTTAACTATTTTTGGCGTGACTAGAGTTGATTCTATAATTCCATGTTTTCCTAAGTTAATTGAATTTAAGGCTGTATTTATGTCCTCATTAAGTTCCATGATGCATGTATTAATTAGCGTGATTTTGTCCTGAAGAATAATATTTCTTCTATTTTCGTCACTTGCTCTTGATAAGTTTCTCATTGCTTGATTTTCAATTGCTAATCTTGAATTTACTCCTCTAATATCTTGAGATGAATTATCAAGTATTAATTTCAGAATTTTTGTATGATTTGTTAAAACATTTGATATTTTATTATCATTTTCGTAAAGATGGTCTAGTTCTTTATTTATTCCTTCTAAATCATTCTGTGAAAGAGTACCAAAAAGCATTTTAGAGGCATCTCCTATTATATTTAACAAACCTCTTTTAAAGCGTTGTTTACCCATAATATTGTGTAACATGATTTCCTTAGTTTCTAGTCTATTTATTTGTGCCGTTATGCTAAGGATTGTTGGTTTAAAGATACATTCATTGCAGTTGAAGGATAGAAATTCTTTTATTCTGTTTATTGTATTCATTCTTTCATGAGTATTAGTTAAATTTATTCCGATTATAATTGTCCATTCGTTGTCATATACAATTGCTTTTCCTAATTCTTCTCTGTATAAATTTCCTTTAATTTCTGTTAGTGTTACATGTGCCTGGCTGAGGTTCACTGTTGTCATTATGAGAATTATCCATGTTATTAATATGATCTTCATCTGTAACAAAGATTTTTAAATCATCTTTGTGTATTTTACTGTTATTTAATAAAGTGCAATGAGTTTGTCCTACTTCTTTAATTTCACAAGGGCCTAACCATTTTTCACTACCCTTAGTATACCTATGATTTTTCTGTAATACTTTGTCACCTGGCTTAAAATGTTTTTCTTTCAGGGGTTTTGATTGTATTTCTTGGGCTTCCTTTATTTTTCTTCGGGCTTCTTCTAATTTATTTTCATTTAGTAATTTCTGTCGTTCCAATTTTTCGTAATATCGTTTTTCTTCTTCTTCTTCATATATTTCTCTTGCCTTTCGTCCAAAATGTAATTCGTAAGGGGTATTTCCAATTATCCGATTGAAAGTCATGTTATAAGTTATAGTTGCTTTATCCAGAGTTTCATCCCAGTCTTCTAAATCACATGTATGCATTGAGATGTACTCTACAATTTTCTTATGTGACCTTTCGTTTTTTCCATTACTCTGTGGATGATGGCTAGTTGTAAAAGTATGCTTAATTCTTAAATCTTTTGTTAGTTGTTTAAAATCTTCTGAAGTAAATTCGGTTCCATTGTCTGTTAATATTTCCTTAGGTTTTCAATTTTGTTTTAACCATCCATTCCATACGGCCTTTATTACATTTTTAGTTTCTTTGGTCCTAATAGCCTCCAATGAGATATATCTTGTCAGATAATCTTGAATTACGACGATGTATTCGTTTCCTTGACTGGTGGCTTTAAAAGGGCCCATAAGGTCAATACTTATCTTATCGTTGGGAGCTTCTGGTATATTTGGTTCGGTGTATGAGCTATCCATCTTTCCCCATTTGTATTTTTGACAAATAATACAATTTTCTATGAATTCTTCTACGTCTTTAGTGATATTTGGCCAATTAGTGATATTTCTAATTCGTCGAACAGTAATGTCTTTTCCGTAATGACCACCTAATATTCCTTCATGAGCTTCTCTTATAATTTCGTTCTTGTTCGTGTTCTCAATTATTTTTGTCAGGTATATAGTTTGATTTTCTTCGTTCCATGATTTTACCAAAAGTATTTTGATTTCTTTTTCTTGTAATTCTTCGTAAAATATTCTAATAGTATGTTCGTTTAGTTGTTTTTCAAGGAATTTAGTTAGATTTTCTTCTGTCTCTTGTGGTGAAATTTTTATTTTCTTATCTTCTTCATATTCTTGATTTGTTATCCATATTTCTTTAATTCTTGTAGGACCGTGTTCATTCCTAATTATCATTTGATTTAATATTTTAGGTTTGAATGTCGTTGTTTTCCTAATAGTTCCTTGAGTTGCAGGTAAATCTTTAATCCATATTACTTTAGTGTTGGTTCCGAATTTTCGTATAATTCTTTCTATTCGATCTTCTTTTATTTTGTTTTTTAAACCGTATGCTTTTATTATCCAATTAAATCTCTTATCTTTAATTGGTTCCAGAATTCTGGTTAATTCTCCAACCGGTGTTGCGTTAGCCATATTAAAATATCCATTTAATATGGGTTTTGCTGCAGTAATTAATTTTATGACTTTATATGGCCAACAGCCATACCACGCTGAAAAAACCAGTTCTCGTCAGATCACTGAAGTTAAGCAGCGTTGGGCGCGGTTAGCACTTGGATGGGTGACCATTCGAGAAAACTGAGTGCTGTTGGCACATCGTGGGTGTGGTGAGCCCACACTTGTAGTTATTTACTACAAGTTATCAACCTAGAAACACTACCCGAATCGGGTAGTGTCACGCCTACCCCGAAAGGGAAATGGCTTAATGGTATACATCTAATTTCGCATTGCCTTCCTGAGCTATATTTTCTAATTCTTTTTCGATTTCTTCTCCTATTTCAACTTCAGCTATTCCCTCGGGTCTATCTAGCTTTTTTGTGTCTACTTGTTCCGTTATCCATTCAATTTGTACGTTAGGATTAATTTCTCTTAATTTTTTGACAATCTCTTGTTTCGCTGATATTACTGGACTACCATGTATAATAATTTTCCAATTATAAATTGTATTTCTAATTTCTTTCGTTTTTTCGTTGAATTCCTTTTTTGTCATTCTTGGTTGTAAACATTTAATTTCATTTGTTTCAAATCGAGAAGATGTTGTAAAGTGAATTTCCCTATCCTTTTGTATTTCCTCTTCTAATTCCTTAGTCAGGGTTCGTATTTCTTCAGGGTCTGGTTTCCTAATTACATCCTCAATTATTTTGTCCATTTCTTTTTGTGTTATCATGACTTTGTCTTGTGGTATTCTTGATAAGGCATCGGCATTAGTGTTCATTATGCCTTTCTTATAAACTACCTCGTAGTCATATTCTTCAAGTTTGATTCTCCATCTTAGTAGTCGACTTGTAGGGTCTTTTACATTAAATAGCCAAACTAAATGTTTGTGGTCGGTTACTATTTTAAATTTCCTACCATAAAGAAAGTATCCAAAATGTTTCACTGCCCATACTATGGCCAGTAATTCTTTCTCAGTCGTTGTATAATTTTTTTCAGCTTTATTCAGGGTTCTTGATGTAAATTCAATGGGTTTATCTAGCCCAATCTTTCCCTGAGATAACACTGCACCTATTCCTTCGTTCGATGCATCTGTTGTGAGGATGAATTCTTCATTCCAGTTGGGATATTTTAATATTGGGGATGTAGTCAATGCTTTTTTCATTGATTCGAATGAATCATTTTCCTTCTGCGTCCAATTAAAATCTCTTTCTTTCTTTAATAGTTGTGTTAAAGGCTTGGCTGTTTTTGAGAAATTCTTAATAAATTTTCTGTAATATCCTATAAGCCCTAAAAATTGTTTTATTTCTTTGGGATTCCTAGGTCTGGGATAATTTTTTACTTTTTCAATTCTTTCTGGGTTTGGTTTGATCCCTTCTGTTGTATTTATGTGACCTAAATATGAAAGTTCTGGTCTCAGAAATTCGCATTTATCCGGATTTAATTTTAATCCGACCTGCCTTAGTCTTTCAAATAAATTTCGTAAGTTTTCGTTGTGTTCTTTAAGGGTTTTTCCATATATTATGATATCATCTATATATGCAAAGGTTCCCTTTCCTATTAATCCTCGTAATCCATTATTTATCATTCTTTGGAAAGTAGGAGGGGCATTTTTCAAACCGAATGGCATAGTAGTGTATTCGTAATGCCCGTCTCTTGTGCTAAATGCAGTTTTCTCTATACTGTCTTTATGCATAGGAATTTGGTGGAATCCGGCTGCTAAATCCAGACAAGAGAAATATTTAGCATTGCCAAGTTGTTCAATAATTTCGTCTATGTTTGGTAGAGGATATTTGTCTAATATCGTTTTTTCATTTAATTTTCTGTAATCCACTACTAGTCTCCATTTTTTCTGACCGCTCCATTTTCTTTGGGACCAAAAGAATTGGGGAATTATAAGGAGAAATACTTTCCCTTACAATTCCTTTTGATAAAAGTTCCTTAACTTGTCGAATCATTTCATCTTGTTTAATTGGGTGGTATTTATAATTTTTTGTATTTACTGGGCTGTCATCCGTTGTTCTTATTTCATGAGTTGCTAATCTTGTAATTGGTGCAGGATCGTCGTTTAGAGGGAAGATATCGTGATATTCTTTTAATAATGTCTCCACTTCTTGTCTCCCTTCATTTATATGTTTTAATCTCGTTTTTTCTAATAATTCGCTAATTCTTTTTTCTGTCTGTTTTGTGATGTTACAATAGTTATCTTTATCATATTTAACCATGTCAGTCCATCTTGCTTCTTCAACTTCGTAAAAATTATCAATAGTAGCAGTATTTTCCGGTAAGATGGGTTTACGATCCTTTCCCAATCTTGCGATTACCGAAAAGTCTTCCTTAAAATTCACAAAACAAATCATGTCCTTTGATTTCTTCGATGGTTGGGGATGTAATATTTTTGGACCTATTTTCATAGTACCTTTGTCAAGATCAACCGAAAATTTCTGATCGTATAGAAAATTCATTCCTAATAAAATAGGTTCCTTAAATGAATCGTCTTCTGTTATTACTTGAAATACCGATTCCGTACCAAAGGTAGTTAACTTTACTGCGTATTCGAACTTTATTGGGGAATTTCCAATCGTAAGTACATTATGAGGTGCATATCTTTGGAGATTTGTTCCTTTTAATGAGCTTTCTTTGAAAATAGACACATTACTACCTGTGTCTATGACACATTCACATGCCTTTAGCTGGTTGAATTTTAAAACCACAATCGGCGTGTCGTGTCTTCGTCGTTCTCTAGGTATTGGCTGTAATCTTCTGCTTCGGGGTGTTGGTTGTATTCCTGTCTCTCTTCTTTCTGTAAGGTGAAGTAATCGTCGTTCAGCTGCGATCGGTCTGGTGGACGACTGTTCGGGGCTGATACTTGAAAATTTCTTTGCCTCGGAGGCAATCCTCGTAATTTTCCTCTACAATCTTTTTCTAAATGACCCGTATTTAAACAATGATTGCATTTAAGAGTTGAATTTTGATTTTGTGTTCTTTGAGATGTGTTTTTATTTTCAAATCTTGGCCTTAATTCTCTTTTTATAGGCTGATTCGTTGTTACTTCATTTGCTAATCTCCGCTTTTCTTTTAAAATGATGTTTACCTCTGAAGCCATATTAAACGCTTCATTCAGAGTTTTCGGTTTTTGGGCTCTGATTCTTATTTCGAATTCTTCTCTAATATTTTTCAAAAATGTGCTGACTCCTGTAGTTGATTCGATATCATGTCTAATTAGGATCTCAGATAACTCCGCGTTCATGTTGTCGATATACTGCCTGATCTTATCTTGAATAGTCATGAATCGTCCAACAAATGACTCGAGGCTCTCCGTATTTCCCATTATGCACATGTCCCTTTGTTTTTGTAATGAGTCTAAGCTCTCTCGTTCACCGAAAAGTGTTCTTAATCTGTCGAATAATTCGGCAAATGTTTTTGTTCCGTCTACGCGAATCGTGTTTGCTGCTTTTTCCTTTAATTTTTGTGCTATAATTGTATGTAATAAAGTAAGTCTCTCACTTTTCTTTGTCTTTTTCTTAGCAATTTTGACCAGGTGAATAAAGTTTTCTAATCCTACTCCTGTGAAATCAGGGATCATTTTACTTGTCTTTGTAAAATCGTATTCTACTTCATTGCTTAATTCCTCATGGTCTGAATCCAAGTTATCTTCCTCCTACATCATAAGGTCTCCATCATATCTTCTTGGTTCTTCTAAAGCATTTAGTCTTAATTCCATTCTTTCAAGTTTCCTTAAAATTTCTTGAAGTATGTCCCTCTCTACTGGACTTTGTGCTCTTGACGTAGACATTGCTGTGTGGAATTTGTTATCGTCAAGTATGTCAGTAATAGTAGAAGGGGGTGAAGAGTCTGATTCTACTGTCAATGTTTCCCTACTCTCTCTATATGAATTCCACGCCAGTGTGTCGCGTTACAAGGTAAGAAATTTTTAAATTCCGGAAAGTGTATTTAATACAGATTAATTCGCTGCATCGTTCTACTACAATGCACAGATTAAAATGTAGTGTTTTGATTTTATTAAGGAAAAGTAACACCTGGGCAGATGGAGCGTTACTTTACCCGAATCAAGAGATTTCGCCCGGGCTAATGTGAAATTAACTCTGATTTTACATTAGTCTCAAATTTAATCTCTTAGTGATTCGATTTCTTTTAAATTTTTCTTCTTATCTCTTTTAACTTACGTTGCTCTCTTGTACGATGCTGCTTTCTCGTAGAGTGTTGATTCTCTTGATGCTGCGTTGATTCCTTTTTGTAGTTGCTACTGGATTTGCGGTTCTTGCAGATTATCGAGGGCTGGTTCCCTTTGCTGCCTTCTGGACTCGGTAGGGCTTACTGTCCTGTTTGACAAGACTCTTCCACCTGCTTGTGGGTCTCGTTCAAGTTATTGTAGTAACCAAAGTTACTTTGAGATGATTCTCAGGTGATCGTAAGATCGTAGGTAGATGGGACTGTTGGTTTTCACTTAATGTTATGGAAAACTCCAACTGCAATTCTGAATCTTCAGAAAGGACCGTTGTTTGGCAGATCCCACCGCTGCCACCAATGTTGAATTTGAGAAATTCAATGTGATAAAATTTTGGAACTCTGAGGTTAACATCTCAGAGCGTATTTTATTAATTTCAAAAAGAGATACAGTACTTGATTAGACTGACCGGCATTACGACCTGCAGCCTTTTGGTTACAAGAATGTTCTAATGGTTTTACAAATTTCGTAGCTTATATACTATCGCCTATTTTGTATGCCCATTAAGTGTTTACTAGTTCTAACTGGTTTTAGCTGGTATTAGATATCCCTAATGTATTAGATATCTCTAATTGTACATTCCCAACATTTGCTTCTTGCCAAATTGAAAAAAACTATTGGGTTTTTTTAAATAGAAGCCTGCTATCTGAAAAAGATTCTCAAAAATTTCGTTACATCCAATTTTTTTCAATAAATAAATTATTGTCAAATATTATTATTTTTATGTATGTTTTAAATTACTTTTTGATGATTATAGACATTAAGAAATAATTTTAAAAATTAGATGAGGTAAAATATAGAGAATTTGTTTAAAGATATAAGTTTCGGGTATTTATTAAAAGTATGTCACTTTAGCGATAAGAATAGCATATAAAAACGATAAGAATAACAATTAAAACACATAAGAATACGAATGTGCGCACTCACTTATTTTTAAATCTTAAAATATTGGCCTAGGAGACATTTGTTTCATGAAAGATAATCTTTTCTCTTTTTAGAAATGTCATCAATAAGGAATACTACCTTGAAATTGAAACATCTTGAAAAGCAGCTCAGCTCACTTCCTTTGTTGGGGCACGATTTATTTAAAAACCAATATTTTCAAACAAAGCTTGTTCAATTTTACTCGAAGATACGTAGCTAAAGATATCCATTTGGTCCACGCTCGAAAAAAATTATTCAGCAACTTCATCGAGAAACAAATACTTTTTCCCATAATATTTTTTGCGTTCGAAACTTAACAGACACCCTATGTTCAGGTCACTTTTCATTCCATGGACTGATTTATGATGTATAAATATGATTATCTCACAAGTACAAGCTTGACGCATATAATTGATAAAATAACGACTATAGGATATATTATATAATTTAATTAAGCACTTGAATGATTACTAGTCGCACTATTAAACAAATTCTTCATTAAGGCAATAAGTAGTTTCTCCCCTATCTGCAAAAAATGACGATCGTTTATACTTTGGTGTTCACGTGGATGGTCATCCTTAATTCTATTGGTGAATATAAAACTGGAATATATCTATAATTTTAAAAAAATTTTTAGGCTTTCCGAAAATAGCAATTTGTCTGACATAATCCGCATTTAATCTCAATCGCTGTTCTTCTCCAAACTCTAATTGAGCTTGTCTGAAGTGCATACGAATTTAATCTAAATTCATCACGGTAGAATCCTAAATGTGTCTGTTATAAAAAATTGAGTTCAAAAAAATGTCTGTTGCAAGGCATTTGTTCAAATTTCAAAATTAGAAAGTACATTATGTTAAAGTGAAAGCGAAAATTTTTCCGTCCTAGTCCGAATCATGCTTGCAAACAAAATTAAATGAAGGGTACCCAGGTGAAAATATCCGCTAAATATAATCCAGCAGTTAAAATGATCAAAAGAACTGTAGAATCATTCAAAAATCTCTTTAAACATTTGGAAATCTATCAAATAATTTGGAACATCTTACAATTCTTTAAAGTTTCAAAAGCTGAGTGGTTATCTCTTCAGGTAATTATAGCAGGTGAAATTTATTATTGCTCAAGATTACGATATAAGAAACTATAATGAAATTTCTTGAGGTAAACTCTAAGATAGTGCGGAAGGACTATGCGAATTAGCTGAACATATGGATTTATCCCAATGCAACAAAATTTCAAACAAAAATCAATCAATTGTAGTAATAGATTGAAACTAGGTTACAAATAATGTGCTTTGTAAATGTAAGATAAAAACAATTGCTTTGATCTATATGATGTGACATTAAAGGAAATGTATGAATCTATTCCTACTGTAAAGTGTACGTCTTCGGCCAATCACAATCCTATCTGGTTTACTGATACATTAAAGAACTATTTGAAAATCAAACACAAAATGAGCACTGTTCCGTTGAAATGACTTATACACGATGGTGCGAACAACAAGAATCTTTTTCTTGATTTTGTATCTGGGATATCTTACAATCACTTTTCGATAAAAAATAAAATCTTCGTTAGAGCTGTTTTAAAAAAAATTTATTTTTGTTTTCAGAAACTCGAAATACCAATATACTTATAATGAAATTAATCCTTGTTTTTTCTTGCAGAGTTCAGTTCACAGTTTGAATGCTTACCTAATGGTGCCCCTATTCCTGGTGTTCCTCGTGGCACAGAATCTTCTTATTCTTTTTCTTCTTCTTCTGCCAGCCAACATTCTCCTGCCAGGTACCTTCCTCCTGTCGAGCCTCCTCTTCGCGTCAGGTCCAGGTGATTTTTCTAGGTTACATTACCCTCTACATTACCCTTAATTCAATTAAAAAAATATAAAATTGAACTATAAAATTGTTTGCGATTCGAAATCGTGCTAAAATGCTACAAGTAACTTGTAATTACTGAAATAATAATAAAGGGTCAATGTATTATGATTCTCAAGGCTTCGATCTTTCGTCAATGGCCCAGTCAGTCCTTTCCAAAAACTAGTAAAAAAAGTTCCATTTCATTTCTTTACGATAATATTTTCGGAGGGAAATTATTATAGGTTTAGCGGTGATGATTAAAAATTATCTTTTGTGTATCAGTAACTATGAAAATCGTGAGTTTTTAAGTTACTTTCAAAATGTGGTTTGCAATTCTTTTTCACGAAAATATGTACATTTTACTGCTTTGAAATTTTTTTCTCATTTTCCTTGAGTCAACGGATGAAAAAGTCTAAGTACAGAACGCTTTGATAAAGTTTTAAAAACTGGTCCGTAATACTACTATCCCGAGCAGCGCACAGTGAGTGGAAATGCACTTTTTCTTTTCAAAAAGTCTAGAGCCTTTTATTTTTGTCTAATTAATATTTTTCTTTGATAATGTACATTAAATTTTAAAGAGCGCACAGTTCGAAACTTTTGTCTTCTCCCAGGCGTCTACTTAATATTAAAAAAAACTCCCTGATTTCAGGTTTTTCCGGCGTATTTGTATACCATTAAGCCATTTCCCTTTCAGGGTAGGCGTGACACTACCCGATTCGGGTAGTGTTTCTAGGTTGATAGCTTGTAGTAAAATAACTACAAGTGTGGGCTCACCACACCCACGATGTGCCAACAGCACTCGGTTTTCTCGAATGGTCACCCATCCAAGTACTAACCGCGCCCAACGCTGCTTAACTTCAGTGATCTGACGAGAACTGTTTTTTTCAGCGTGATATGGCTGTTGGCTGTTGGTATAATTTTTCTTAATACGAAGTCAGTCAAGTATTAAGAACAGTCTTTTGTGAAAATTATCAAAACCTACACCCCTCCAAAGCATCACATAGTACTCGTAAAGTGCTATCGATTATTAAAATCAATTAATGATACTAAACACATAATTAATTATTTCTTCAATTCGTTAGGCCTTTATGGCATGCTGACAAAAAAAACATCAAAAAATTAGATTATAAAAAAATTCGCTTCGTCACGATGTGTATTTAAACTTTTCTGATTGTTTGAGTCAATAATGCCAGTTTCGAAACTTTTCGTGTAAGGTTATGATGACATACCACCTTTCGTTTATCTGTTCTAATTTTTTTTTCTATGGTATAAAACTATAAAATAATGAAAAGCTAATTTTTACTCATTAATATAAAAAAATGCAGTTTCTTAAGAAAACAAAGTAAGATTAAACATTTTCAATGGGATCTATTCGTGCAATTTTTCTTTTCTAATTTTTTTCAAATTTTCTTTTATATTATAGAAAAATTGGGTATTTTGATTTTTTGACATTAAAAATTAATTATTTCTATGTCTTGTGTTCTTCAGCGTATGCTGTCCGGGTTCAGGATTCTTTTTGATTTCTTAGGTACGCTGTTCAGGCTCCAAGACCTTTTTTAAATTTTGATTTCTTGTTTTATCTGGGTACGCTGCGACAGGCTCCAAACCTTTTTTGTTTCGTATTTAATTCTGATTGCGCTGATACAGGCTCCAGACATTTTTTTACAGAAGACCTTTTTCTGGGTACGCTGTTTCAGGCTCCAGACTTGTTATTTTTTGTTGATTTATTCTGAGCACGCTGTCATAGGATCCAGACTTTTTTCATTTTGATTTTCTGATTTTCTCCAGGCACGCTGGAACAGGCAGACATTGTCAGGCAGACAATGCAAATATTGCATTGTCTAATTTATCTTCTCCTTTCTGGGTCAGAAATGTTTAGGGCTAGGTAAAATAAAAATATAGAAATAACGAACTCTTTCAATATACATGCTTCGCTTTAAAGGCGAATATGTATGCTCAAACTAAATTTACGATTCAAAGAACAATCGTTTGGTAGTTTAGATATTTTTGTGTCGTAATCATAGTTTGAGAAACCTTGCGTTCAAATCATGGCAAAATTAAAAAAATTGTTCCCAAACATTTGTAAAATCTATAATATCAAGAGCAAATCCCACTCTTCAAATATGGGCCAAGAAAATGAATAAATATTACGTAATTGCTGAGCAATTACAATACATATTTAATCGAGCAGTGCAAATTCCTGTATAGCTACAAATAAGAGATTTGTTGCACCGTGGTGCAAAAAAAATGTCTATGGACAAATTGATATTCAAAAGTGCTTTATCAAGCAATTCGAACTTTTTTTTTCCAAATTTGAAACTAATAAATTTCCGTATATTTTCTTTACTCAATAAAAAGAATGAAAAAGAAAAGTCTACTAAAGTATCGGCTTTCGAGAAATGTAATTGGATTCAATTCAAAATACCTATAATTAATGAAACAACTATCCCCAAAAGTTCTTTAATAGCTTGGCAATTGTTTAACAATTTATTGAATTTGTTCTAAATAAATGAATGAAAATGGAGTCATGGGGATTGGCAGTGATTCGTCAATTGATTCGCACTACTTTACTCTTCTGCATTTTTGATTGTGATCACTTTGATGTAGTATCCCTTACTGTGATTTTAGTATTTCGCTTCCTGTATTTCTCGTACTATTGCTTATTCACGTATTCTTATAATTTACAGACTTTAGACAAGAAAACTGCGATTGAAATGATCAAAAAGGGTAGTGTGAATGATACGGCGAATGCTGAATCAGCCGTTCAAAGAGAAAAGGTAATGACATTTACTAATGATGAGGCTCTTGCACTTTTTGTTGATTTAAAATTGACTAAACATAAGTAAGAACTTTTGAGAAATCTCTCAAAAGATAAGAACGCAGGTATTCTTCCTCCTGACAAACAGGTTAGGAATGCAAAAACCAATTCCTTTCCACCAATTTCTGCGATATAGATTATTAAAACAGGAGCCATCATTCGGTTGTAAGACCTTTCAGATCATACTGCTGCAAGAATGTTAAAGAGATATGAAACCGGAAAAATGTGAAGCATTTAAAATTGATATTAAAATATGGTGGTGCTGTCAAGTCCGGTTTTAACTCACATCATTTTGAAGATTCTGAGAATTCTGATGAAAATTTCTTTTTGATGTAGTTGGTTCCTCTTTGTCTTGAATGCTTAAAAGATCCACAGGTCCCTAAAGTACCCTATTCTCAAGATTTGTTCCCTATGGTGTCCTATTTGCAGCCCCTTAATGGAACTTAAAAAAAATTTATAATAAGATCAAAGATTCCAAGAGCATTTTGAGAAAAATAGTAAAAGTCAGGGAATTCCTGCAAGAAGTAACTGTAAAAAATAATCAGGGCTGCCACGCACAGTCACTATTAATCACTTTCTTTTTAAATCATTTTTTATTCAATTTTTAAAATAAAAAGATCACATTAGTCACTGAATTGTTTTGAATTCTTTTGATAGTAGATTTAATGCTTTCACGATGATTCATTATGATAAATTAAAATTTTGAATTTTAAAGCTTTTTCGGGTTTCAATCGTGTGCGAAACTATGCATGTTGCCGACGTTTCGTGAACATTGCAGTTCACTTCTTCAGGGCAGACCTGGAAATGAAGTTTCAGGTTATGTTGTTCTTATATATGTATTCTCTACGATGTCTGTGATTGGTCAGAGAGCCCCATGGAGGGGACTGGTCAAACTTGATTGGCCAATCAAGTCTTTTTTAAAAAACCCGGGAGGACGGAAAGCCAAATCGGATTAGTATTATATCCATTGTCCCTACTGATGTTATTAGGGTGTTTTAAGATTTCGATTGCTTCTCTATGTTTTCTTGGAAATTTATTGCACGTTTTTGCGCTGACGGTTGTTTCGTCAAATAAAATGCTATGTCCTGTTTCGATATGATGCTCAGCTACTGCTGATTGCATGAAATGTTTTAGCCTGACTTTACTCTCATGTTCCTTTACACGTTGACTTACCGTCCTCCCGGTTTCTCCAATATAGACTTTGCCACAAGAACAAGGGATTTTATATACTCCTGGATCACTGAAAGGTTCCTTTTTATCTTTAGGGTTGTTTAGAAGTTGTCCTATTTTCGCAGGTGGTTTAAATATGGTTTGAATGTTGTGTTTGTTGAGAATTCTTCCTATTTGTTCTGTGATACCTTGAATGTAGGGTAGCATGGTGGTCGTTTTTCTCTCTCTTTCTTTACTAGGTTGTGTTGACTTGTTTTTTTGAGTGTATTTTTTTTTTGCTTTATTAATTTGTTTGTTTGTATAATCGTTTTGTATTAGCATTTGTTTAACATTTTGTAGTTCCTTTTGTAAGTTATCTTTATCTGTTATGGAGACAGCTCTGTATATAAGGGAGTTGATGACTGATTGCTTTTGAGATGGGTGGTGGTGGGAGGAGGCATGTAGGTACCTGTTTGTATGGGTGGGTTTTCTGTAAACTTCATGTCCTAATGTGTTATCAGATCTTTTGTAAACTAGTACGTCCAAGAAAGGCAATTTTCCGTTTTGTTCAATTTCCATGGTGAACTTGATACTAGGGTGTAACTGATTGATGAAATTGAAGAACTTGTGTAGTTCATCCAGTCCATGTCTCCAGATGACAAAAGTGTCGTCAACGTAACGGCACCAAAATTCCGGTTTAAGCTTGGATTTGTTAAAGATTTTAGTTTCTAGATTTTCCAGGAAAATGTCTGCTATTACAGGTGAGATTGGAGATCCCATTGCTGCTTCTGAGGTTTGTTCGTAGAATTGGTTATTGAATGAGAAGTAGGTATTAGTGGGACAGTGTTCTATCAAAGGTGCGAGATTGGAGGGGAAGTTTGCAAAGGATTTAATAATATCGATTGTATCAGAGATTGGTACTTTCGTAAAGAGAGATACTACGCCGAAACTTACTAGGATGTCTTGGGGTTGAATGTGAATCTGTTGTATCTTTCTGATAAAGTCAAAAGAGTTTTATACGTGTGTGATATAATTTCCTGTGAAAGGATTTAGTTTTTTGGCGAGAAAGCGTGCTAGATTGTAAGTTGGTGAGTTTATTGCGCTGACGATCGGTCTGAGTGGAATGTTGTTTTTGTGGATTTTTGGGAGTCCGTAAAGTTTTGGAGAGATGGAATTAGTAGGTATTAATTTAGATATTGTTTCGCTGTCAAGTTTGGAGTCTTTTAAGAAGGTTTTTGTTTTGCTGACTATTGTTTTTGTGGGATCTTTTTTAAGTTTTTCATATGTATCGTCAGTTAGAAGGTCCATGATTTTGTTGTTATAGTCTTCTTTATTCATTACGACTGTTGTGTTGCATTTGTCTGCGGGTAATATTATGATGTCTTTATTCTAATTGAGTTCTTTAATTGCTGTTTTTTCTTCTTTTGTTAAGTTTGAGGAGGGAAGTTGGGCTTGGCGTAAGATGTTGGCCGTCCTACGCCGTATGTCATTCGCTTTTTCGGGTGGAAGGGAATTACTGATAATTTCTTCTTTCGGGATTTTGGATGGAGCGACTGCAAAGTTATGTCCTTTAGATAAGGCTGAAATCATTTCATTGCTGAGAGGATGGTTAGAGATGTTTTTGACTGTGTTAGTTAATGGTGCGTGCTTTACTGGAAGTAATTTGTCAAATTTTATTTTTTGTTTCTGAGTACAAAATTCTTTAATCCGTTGGGATTGGTCAAATGATATGTGGTCCAATGTAGACCATATGTCAAATCTGAGAGTGTTCGATAGAAAAAGGTGAAGTTTTAGTAGTTTCTTGGAAGTAGTGTTCAAGGAAAATTTAGTATGTTGTATTCTTTCTTTTAAGAGAAGCAAAATTGTTTTATGTAGAAATGATTTGGATTTAGATGTTCCCAAATGGGTTTTCAACTGTAAGAATTTTGGGACTATGTTATTGTCCCTATACTGTTTTAAGAAAGCTAAAGATGTTAGTAGCTTAGCTTGAGAAGACCTGAGCTTACTAAAAGTGTTAGTTTTAGTCAGAAAACTCTCCCCACCATGGGACTCTCTGACCAATCACAGACATCGTAGAGAATACATATATAAGAACAACATAACCTGAAACTTCAGTTTCAGGTCTGCCCTGAAGAAGCGAACTGCAAAGTGTATGTTCACGAAACGTCGGCAAAATTCATAGCTTCGCACACGATTGAAACCCGAAAAAGCTTTAAAATTCAAAATTTTAATTTATCAATTCTTTTGATATATTTTAGATTATTTTTAAAGATTCTGAGAAATTTGTAATATATTTCAATAATTTGAAGGGATTTTTAAAACTTCTAAGGGATTTTCAAGAGCTTTTAATTTGAAATATTTTAGGAAATTTCAAAAGACTCAGAGGAATTGTTTATTAATTGGCATTTTCAACAGCTTTAAAGAATTTCAAGGGATTTCAAAAGATTTTAAAGGATTTAAAATATTTGAGGTTATATTAGGTTATTTTAAAAGATTTCCAGTAATTTTTAATTGTTTTTAGTAGTTTTGTGGGATTTCAAAGAATTTGAAAAATTTTAGGGAATTTTAAAAGAATCCAAGGAATTATTAATTAATTAAATTAATTTGAAGGAATTTCGAAGCCTTTGAAATATTTTAAGATAAAGAATTTTTTAGAATTTCGGAAGAAATGAAACGATTTTACAGGATTTAGAAGGTCGTAAGATAATTTAAAGGAATTCACGTTATTTTATAAGATTTCCGAGGATTTCAATAACATCAAAGGATTTTAAAACTCTCAATGTATTTTAATACATTTTCCAGGATTTCAGGAAATATCCTAGAATTTCACAGGGATTTTATAATATTTTAGTGGATAAAAAATTTGTTCACGAGAAGTGAGGTATTTTGTAGGATTTCAAAGGATTTGAATTATTTTATGAAATCTTAAAAGATTCCAAAGAATTTTTAATTGATTTTAATAATTTTAAGAGATTTAATAACATTTTAGTGGATTTTAAAGAATTTATTCAAAAAAAGTGAGTTATTTCGTAGGGTTTTAAAGATTAGAAGAGATTTAAAATTATTTTTGGGATGTCACCCTGAATTCTTATTAATTTATCCTGAATTCTTTGATATTCTTTTGAATTTTTTAACTCATTTGAATTCTTATAAATTTACTCAATTTTACATAATTCATTTGATTTTTTTGATATTTTAAAAGTTTTTATATAATTTGTTCTGCAGATTAATTGATAAAATGACCAAAGGATTTGAAATAGTTTAAGGTATTTTTCAAATTCCTTGGCATTTTCTAGAGCTTTACAAAATTTCAAGCTATTTCAAAAGATTCTAAGCGATTCTAGGTTTTTTTAGAAGATTATAAATAAATTTTTTATTTATTTCAGTAATTTAATAGGATTTCAAAGGATTTGAAATATTTTAGGGTATTTTAAAAGATTCCCGTCTATTTTCAAGAGCTTTAAAAAGTTTCAAGGGATTTCAAAAGATTCAAAGAATTGGAAATATTTTAGGAATTTTTAACGATTCCCTGAATTTTTTTATTTATTTCAATAGTTTAAAGGGATTTCAAAGACTTTAAAATATTTTAAGGTATTTTAAAAGATTCCAAGGCATTTTCAAGAGATTTAAACAATTTCAAGGGATTTCCAAGAGTTTTAATAATTTTAAGGGATTTTGAGGCATTTCATCAAATTCTTTTGAATTCTCTTTAATTTTTTATGAAATTCATTTCAAACTTACTCAATTCAATGAATTTTTCCATATTTAAAATTTTATTTCATATTTTTAAATTTTTGTCAATTCATTTGATTTTTTTTAATTCGCCTTGAATTTTTAGGAATTTCATCGAATTCTTCTCATTTCCCTTAAATTCCTCTAAATTCACTCAAATTTTACAGAAATAAATGGATTTTTTCGATTTTTAATTAAAATTTCACACTACCCGAATCGGGTAGTGT
Source organism: Andricus curvator (assembly GCA_932195095.1). Lineage (NCBI taxonomy): Eukaryota > Metazoa > Arthropoda > Insecta > Hymenoptera > Cynipidae > Andricus > Andricus curvator. The sequence goes on from CAKNYM010052448.1 coordinate 232,388, forward strand.
CACGCCTACCCTTAAAGGGAAATGGCTTAATGGTATACATACTTGAATTTGATAATATTGGTCAAAATCTGTGGTTTCGTGTAATTTCGTTTAATTTCGTATTATAAGTCCTGTATTTATGGATTAGATTAATGAAATGCATACTGAACGAACAAGTTTTGCGAGAATTTTCTAAAAAGGCAGATTTGTATGTACAAAAATGCAGTTGCTACTTAAGGGCATGTGACACAGTTAAATACCTATATTACCGACCTCACTATTTCAGCTTATTAAATTTTTATTTTGAACCTAAAATCTTTGTTTGTAAATAGAATATCGGACTGAAACTTTGTAATATGTATCAGAAGACCATAAACTACGTTTATGTACTTTATTTGAGTAGAAATTTCGCTAAAAATTATTTTCAAAGAAATTAAAAACTGCGACCATTTTTGTGCATATTGTCCTTGTACCTTGAAATTTTTTGAACCTAAAAACTTTTTTTTTGAGTAAAATATCGGCCTCAAACTTTGAGAAATGAAAGAGTCGGCAGTAAATTACGTTTATGTACGTCATTTGAGTATAAAAGATGCAAAAAGAAAAATTCCAACTAAATGTCAACAGCGGTTGCCAGTTCAGTCGGTATTCGCGATGAGTACGAAAATGCGAAGTCTGGCGGCCACTAAACGAGGCCAATAACGATTTCAATACTTGCATAATTCAACATTGAAACAACATATTTCACTCAACTTTTTTGCTGGACACAACTTTTATAAAATATTATTGTAAGAACACCGCATCATCAATCTTTGACAGCGTGAACCCCATATTTCAGATGTAGACGAGCCAGCTGATAGAGCCTCGATTAGTGGCCGCCAGACTTCGCACTTTCGTGCCATCGCGAATACCGGAGTTGACATTTAGTTGGAATTTTTCTTTTTGCATCTTTTATACTCAAATGATGTACATAAACGTAATTTACTGTCGGCTCTTGCATTTCTCAAAGTTTGAGGCCGATATTTTACTCAAAAAAAAAGTGTTTAGGTTCAGAAAATTTCAAGGTACAAAGACAATATGTAAAAAAATGGTCGCAGTTTTAATTTCTTTGAAAATAATTTTTAGCGAAATTTCTACTCAAATAAAGTACATAAACGTAGTTTATGGTCTTCTGATACATATTACAAAGTTTCAGTCTGATATTCTATTTACAAAAAGAAGATTTTAGGTTAAAAAAAAAAATATTTAATAAACTGAAAAAGTGAGATCGGTAATATAGGTATTTGTCTGTGTCACATATCAATGCATGAAGCTTTAATTCAAGGTTCAAATATAATCGACTCCCTCGTGGTCCAAATCGGTCGATCATGAAAAAAAAGTAACAGGAAGCCAAGAATAAGGGCTTTAAAAGATGCAGGGAAAATGATACCAGAAAAAGCAGTCGGAATTTTTTTGTTTTCAATTGTATGAGAGGACAAAAATTTGTCTGCTGAGAATAATTGTTTATAAAATTTTTATATAAATTCTTCAAATTCAGTGAATTGACGTACAACTGCCATTTAGCATGAATCTATTTTCACTTTCTCATTGTTTCTGATTTCACTTCTCACTAATCTTGTTTCATTTTATAAAGAAATAATTCCTAATTTTTGTTATATTTTTCAAAAGAAGTTGGTTCTCTCCTGGGGCATACCAATTAAAAATTTTAATGAACGTTAATTTAAGTAAAAATAATAAGTAGAAATACTAAAATCATACCAGACGTTGAGGACACAAACATTCTCCTCAATCAGACTTACCAATTCAATTTCTTATGCTAAGAAAAAATAGTGACTTTTAGAAGTAGAGAAAAACATCATTAAAAAAGAATATTCGCATGAAATAAAACCATATAAACTATGATTTGAAATATAAGTAAGTTGTTTGAGCTATTTTTATATTGTCTTCATTTTATGGCTGTTTCTATCCGTACCGAAACAACCCGGCTACTTGTACTGAAATGTCGGTACACGTAGCCTTAAGCCTATTTTATATTATCAAAAAAATATTTCTTTCTAAAATTTTGAAATTGTTTATAATAATGAAAGGTGCTATATGCTTTTATTCAGCATTATTTATTCTTGAATACATTCAGGCTAAAATATTGTTGAATTTGGAAATTACTGATTTTAATAGTAGCAATAAATAGACCCACGTTTACGTCACTGCATTTTTATTCTCTAATATTGAAAACATAAGCTATTTAAAAATCTATAATAACAAATGTTCAGTTACTAAGAGTTTTAAACTTTTTTAAACGAGTTAATATTTTATCAAATGATTAATTCTACTTTAAGCAGTAAGCGGCAAACCCAAAAAGTGCACTTACTGTGTTTTGACTTCTCACAGTAGTTTCAAAATTCACTTGTCTTTAAATCTTAAAATATTTGCATAGAAAATGTTGATATACGAAATATGAAAACGTGCTCAATTTTGAAGAAAATGACGCTTATTGCTTTTCGACAACCCACAGCCGAATTAAGCGATAATAATCAAAAGTTCAGTCAAAGACTCAAATTTTTCAATAAGTAATATTTTTTCAGGTTTGAAATATTTTTCATGAAAGATGATCTTTTTGAAAATTCCATCAATAACGACAACTACCTTGAAACTGAAACTTCATAAGAAGTAACACAGCTCACTTCCTTTGTTGGGGCACAATTTCGCTAAAGACAAATATTTTTAAACAAAGTTTGGTTTATTTTTCTCAACGATACATTGTGAGAGATATCCATTTGATCCACGCCCAAGAAAAAAATGTTTTGACAATTTTATTGAAAAACAAATACTTGTTCCCATGATTTTTGTTGTGTTCGAAACTTAACAGAAATTTTTAAATGATGTCCTCAATATTTGTAAATAGTTTAAAAAAATTTTAGTTGAGGCTCAGATTTTTATCCAAGCGCTATTTGTAAACACTGCCTTATTTTTCATAAAACTAACCTCTGTTGAGGTAACCTACTTTAATGATTCGGACTAATTTATGAAATATAAATATTATTATCTCATAGAAAAGAGCTCAACGTCTACAATCCATGAAATAAAGAATGAAACATATATTATATAATTTACTAAAGCACTCGAATAATCACTACATAGTGACACTGGTAACAAAATTCTTCATTAACGCAATAATCAGTTGTTCCCCTAATTCCAAAAAATGGTGATCGTTTATACTCTCGTCTTCACCTTGATGGTCATCCTTAATTCTATTGGTAAATATTATACAATAATATATCCATCATTTTGAAAACGTTTTTAGACTTTTCGCCAATAACAATTTGTCTGACGTAATCCGCACTCAATTTCCATTGCTGTTCTTTTCCAAATTCCATATCGACGTCTAGGTGGAATAAGCTGTTCATTCCGAATCTGCTGGCAGAATTTGAAGGTTCAAATTTTGTTTGAAGAAGGTGTTCGTTCCGAATCTGCTTGAAAAAGCTGTTGGTTCAAAGTTTGTTTGAAGAAGGTGTTGGTTCTGCATCTGCTCGAAAAAGGTGTTGGTTCCAAACTTGTTTAAAAAAGGCGTTCTTTCGCCGACGTATTTCATTCTTGAAATTTTGTAGTGGTATAATATGAATTAAAAGCTTAAATAAAAAAAAAAGAAAATATACCTTCGAAAAGTTCGATCCCCTACGTCAGTGGTACTACTACAAAATTTCAAGAATGAAATACTTCGGCGAATGGACGTCTTCTTCGATCAGGTTTCGAACCAACACCTTTTTCGAGCAGATCCGGAACCAACAACTTCTTCAAACGAACTTCGAACCATCACCTTCAGTCAGAAGATTCGGAACGAACACCTTATTCCACTCAGGCGTCGATATGAGCTTGTCCGAAATGAATAGGTATTCAATCTGAATTCATTACAGCGGAATCCAGAATGTGTGCGATATGAAAAATAGAGTTCGAGGAAATTGTCTGTTGTTAAGGAATTTGTCTGAATTTTAGAATCAGAAAGTACATTAACTTAAAGTTGAAGCGAAATTTTTTCCTCCTTAGTTCGAATAATGCTTACAGAACAATTTAAATGTACTGTACCTAGGTGAAAATATCCGCTAGATATCCAGGTCAGTTACACCAGCCCTAGCCCCCACTCATAATTTTAGGGTTTTTTTTAGGCCAATAAATTGCGCCGCAAATGCGCTCATATGCGCCAGCTTCCGCCTTAAAAAGAGTCAAAGTTTAGGCTGCATGACCTTGAAGATCTACAATTGCATTGATAGGCCCCACCAAAGAAAAATTTTGCGCCACATTGATGACCGAGTTATCAACAATTAAAATGGATAGCGGAAGGGGCGGCTGGCATGCTTTTTCTGAAATAATAACATTTTTTCAAATTCATTATAGCTATCTGCTATAAATTCAAATGCGCTCAAATGCGCCACCGATAAATAGTTTTGCGCTAATTAATTAATGAAGATATAATTGGGGCAGTAGTGTGACGTAGATGTTAAATCTTCGACAGTGATATGAAATTTAAAATTAGATATGGAGTCATTCGTCTTTAAATGCGCACAAAGTGATGACCAAAGAAGACAAAATTGTTGAATGATAAAACTTTCTGCACAAAATTGTTCAAGATATGAAGGTCATAACATTTTGCAAAGTGATGACAAACAAAAGAAAAAGTTTTTAATCCACACATAAATATATTCCGTTTATTCAAACTAGAATCCTCCTATCCGGAGGTAGAAACAGCTTTATCTTGTTTCGTGTTTATTCTGACACAGTTAATATACAATGTGCACAAACAGACTATACGACGAGATTAAATTAATGAGTGTGCTACAAGAATTAAAGTATATTATAAACTAATACTATTTTTAGGCAAGTTAATAATTCTTTGAACTTCTAGTTTTTTCTTCAAATTTTATTCACATTTAATTATCTCACAGATAATAAATCTTTATATAAAATACAAAAATCCTTAATACTGTAAATCTAAATTCTGAGCGTTGAACATTGAACGTTCAAGATGGGCAGAAAAAAAAATAGATATAAAATTTTACAGCATGTGCTTGAAAATGGGTTTAACTTGTTGACCCTACGCATATTTTAAAACCACATTAAAAATAATGGTCAAACGCTCTTTTTTAAAGTCAAATTCTAAATTACAGGAACCATGATAAAAAACGCTTCTTGCGCTTCAGCTTCTGATGGCCTTGCTGACATATGTATATCCTCCTATATATGAAAACTCGTAATTTCATGGAGAAAGAATTTCTGTTAGTAATAGTAAGTCATAGGGTGACCTCTATATTTTAAAATTGAAACGCAGAAGTTCTTCTTTATCAGGATATATGCGCGTTATATTTCCGCCGATATTATTGTAGGTACTATAGTCGCGAAGAAATAGTATACTATTCCTTCGTGACTATAGTCTACTCGATGAGATTAGATGAATGACAAAATCGTCTAAGTTCGTGACGCTACCGCACTGACGTATTATAAAGCTTGAGAAACTATAAAGTGAAAATTAATTGAATTTTTTAATGAAAGTTATAGTTCCATGCTTCTTATTTTCTGAACTGATTGATTAATTATTTTTTTAAAGTCTTTGTTACGTTGTTAAATGACTTTATATGAATTAAATTTTCAAAATGATATGTACATTAGGCTCGTTAAAAAAAATCGACTATTTTTTTTTTGAAACTGCCACATAAAAACTTCCGGAAAGGTGTAAAAAGATGCCTGTGAAAATCAGAGCTCTTAATATTAATATTTAGAGGTCGCTCATCACGAATTTCTATTGCCCATTTAAATAGCATGTGATTTTTTTCTTAATTTTGAGTTTTGTAACTCTTGAACGGCTTAATGAATTGCAAAAACCATGACATATTCTTGCAGGGAATTCGACGCTCTACAAAACAGGTCTCTTATGATTTTTTCATAAATTTACTCCATCAAAAGTTATTTAAGGTTAAAGTTGAACACATAATAAATTTATCGTTTTTTTTCTTAAAGTAATACATAAAGATACTGAGCTTTTCGATTTAAAAATTGTTAAACGATATTTTTTTTAAAGAAAATTATGAACTATAAAATTTCTGAAAAAACTATTACGATAATTAGTGATAAATTTCAAATTTTTGCCAAAAATTAAGAAAAAAAACGATACATTTATTATGTGTTCAACTTTAACCTTAAATAACTTTTGAAGGAGTGAATTTATGAAAAAATCATAAGAGACCTTTTTTGTAGAGCGTCGAATTCCCTACAAGAATATGGTATGGGCTTAGTAATTCATTAAGCCGCTGAAGAGTTAAAAACTTCCAAATTAAAAAAAATAATTTTCACATGCTATTTAAATGGGAAATAGAAATTCGCGATGAGCGACCTCTAAATATTAATATTTAGAGCTCTGCTTTTAACAGGCGTCTTTTTACACCTTTCCGGAAGTTTTTATGTGGGGGTTTTGAAAAAAAAATAGTCGATTTTTTTTAACCAGCCTAATGTACATATATATTTAAAAAAAAATTTAATTATTTTTAAAGCTTACTATTGAACGAAATGTATAGAAATGCAATTTTAAAGAAAAAACATATATATAATGTGAAAACTACTTGAATGTTTCAATGAAACTAATTATTGTTTAATGCTTTTTACATTGTGAACTGATTAATTAATTATTAACTGATTCAATGAAAACTTAAATTTTCTGGAATTAGTTTAAAAGGTTGTTCATAATTCAAATTTTCAGAAATGAGTGTTTGAATTTGGAAAAAAATGTAAAGTAAAAATTATTTGAATGTTTGAATGAAAATTATAGATTAATGCTTTAATGAGTATCTGAATTCAATTTTCAAGATTATATGTTTTCAAATGATTCACAAATGAAATTTCAAATTAAAGGAAATATATAAAGTAAAAATTATGTGAATCTTTTAATGAAAGTTATAGTTTAATGCTTCTTATTTTTCGAACTGATGAGTTGTGTGATGAAAAAAAAGAGGAGGAAAATAAAAGGTTTGAAGAAGAAGCGGAGAAGGCTAGGACGGAAGAAGAAGTTTGGAAGGTGGTAAATAAAGAGAGAAGAAGAAGGAAAAGAGTAAACCAGGATATTGAGATGGTAGAATGGAAAAAATATTTTATGGAATTACTAGGAGGGGTAGAGAGGAAAGTTAGGAAAGGAGGAAAATATGGTAGGGAAACAGATGAGGGGGACATTACAAGGGAGGAAATAGTCAAGGTGTTAGGGATGATGAAAGATGGAAAGGCACCTGGTATAGATGATATTCCAAATGAAGTACGGAAATATCAGGGGACAGAATTAAAGGAATCGGCATGGATAATTTGCAATAGAGTATGGAGAGGAGAGGGGTGGCCAGAGTTATGGGAAGAAGGAGTAGTGATACCAATAGTGAAGAAAGGCAAAGGGGAGGAGGTTAACGATTTTAGAGGAGTGAAATTAATGCCAACACTGTATAAAGTATCTGTGACTGTTTTATTGGAGAGGCTAAAGAAAGAAGTTGTGGAGAAAAAGATAGAGCCACCGAATCAGACAGGATTTAGGAAAGGGATGGGAGTGATCGACAATATATATGTTCTGAACTATTTAGTAAATAGGAGAATTAAAAGGGAGAAAGGGTCAATGATAGCAATGTTTGTGGACCGAAAGGCGGCGTTTGACTCATTAGACCGTGGCGAGATAGAAAAAGTTATGGTGAAAAAGGGGATTCGAGAGGGATCCTCTGAGCCCACTTTTATTTATTATATTAATATCAGACTTGGAAGAGGAAATGAAGAAAAAAGGATGGGAAGGACTTAGGATACGGAATGAAAAGATATATACACTGGCATACGCAGACGATATAGTATTGATGGCAGAGGATGTAGAAGGGATGACGGGCTTAATTACAGGATTAGAGAAATACTTAGATGGAAAAAAGTTGAATTTAAATGTAGAAAAGACAAAGATAATGAGGTTTAGAAAAGGAGGAGGAAGAAAGGAAGAATGGACGGGGAGATGGAAGGGAATACAATTAGATGAAATAAAAGAGTTGAAGTATTTGGGATATACATTGCGAGCAAATGGAGATCATAGAGCTCGTGTAAGAGAAAGGATAAAAAAAGCAGCAGGGGTAATGAAACAGATATGGGGAATAGGAAAAAGAAGGTTTAAACAAAATTGGAGAAGGAGAATATGGTTATTTGATACGCTGGTATGGCCGGTATTAGGTTATGGAGCAGATATATGGGGATGGGAAGAAAGGAAAGAGATTGAGAGTTTACAAGAAAGGTATATAAGGTGGACGCTAGGGGTAGACGGGAGGACACCGGGATTTGTGGTGAGAGAAGAAACGCAAAGGGATAAATTAAGTACTAGAGCGGGAAAGAGGGCATGGAGTTTTGAGACTAAGCTGTGGGAGGGAAAAGAAGAGGAGTTGCGAGAAAGTGTTTGATGGAGGTAGAAAAGAGGAGAGGGAGAGCGATGGAATTAACGAGATTAGAATAAGAAAGCAGGGAGTTCTTTAAGACTAGGGAGATAGAAGACGTGACTGGAGTCAACTATGAAGAAGTGGAAAAAAGGGAAAGAGAAAGACAATTAATAGAAAGATGGGGGATGATTGAAGAATTAAAATATAATAAATAATATAAGATGATAAATAAGAAAGGAGTACCATAATATTTAGAAAAGGGATGGAGAGAGAAAAGATGGACCAGAATAGCAAGATTTAGATTGGGAAACGAGGTAAGGGCAGGTATGTACTGGGAAAAGAAAGAGAACAGGAAGTGCAGATTCTGTGAATGGGAAGAGGAAACATGGGAGCATGTATGGGAAGGATGTAGGAGAGGAATGGAAGATAAAGGAAGCTGGCAAGAGAATGTGGTAAAGATTCTAGGGAAGGATGGTTTGGGGGAAGAGTGGATGAAGGAGTTAGAGGGTGCTAGGGGAGAAAATGAGAAAGAATCAAGTCCCTTAGGAGACAAATTATGAATAAAGAAGAAGTACCAATGTTTGTGATGTTGCGAAATAATTATTTGAATTTAATTGTCAGAATTATATGTGAATTTGTTTTAATTTTTTCTTAAATTACTATAAAACTTTACTTAAAACTCGAATGTTCAGAAGTGAAAGTGTAAATTTAAAAAAAAATGTAAAGTGAAAATTGTTTGAATGCCCGAATGAAAATTATAGTTGAATGCTTTTTATGTTGTCAACAGATAAATGAATCATTAGCTGATCAATTTTTTAATTTGTTTAAATTAAGTACATAAATTGATTATTTAATTGAAGGCCATGTAATTGAATATTGACTATAATTTTTATAATAAAAGATTATTTATGTTTGAAATACCTCTATTCCAATTGTATAATTTTGTTAAATTTTCGATATTGTGAAATAGGTATCTGAATTCTGCTTCCAATATTATATGTACATATTTTTTACTTTTCTGTAGAATTAGTTTAAAAGGTTATTATTAATTCAAAATTTCACAAAAATATAAAGTAAAAATTAATGGAATGTTTTTATTAAAATAACTGTATATACATATATTTTCAATTTTTATGGAATTAGTTTCAAAAGTCATTAATAAATTAAATGTATAGAAATGCAATTTCAAATGAAAAAATATATTTTGAATGTTTCAATGAGAACAATTGTTTAATGCCTTTTTTTGTTGTGAACTAATAAATTATATATTAACTGATTCTATTTTATAAATAAATTAAATTTTCAGGAATAAAAGTTCAAATCCTTCATATGAAAAAAGGTAACCTCCATCTTGTGTAAGATTGTAGTATAGAAGGAATCGTTATGTGATCGAATATTGGATATGATTTGTATAATAAAAGTTTATTTATATTTAAAATACTTCCATTCCAATTTCATAATTTTCAAAATGTTTACGATGTTGTGAGATAATTATCTAAGTAATCTTCAAACTTATATGTAAATGTGTTTTAAGTTTTTATGGAATTAGTTAAAAATATTATAAATAATTGAAATTTGCAGAAAAATATAAGATAAAAATTATTTTGATGTTTCAATGCAAATAATATTGTTGATTGATTTTTATGTTCTGAATAGATGAATGAACTTTTATTAACTATTGAATGATTTTTGTTTTCAAAAAAGTGAATTACATGAAGATTTACTTTCTATTGTTTTTAATGAAGTCACATAAATTGATTATTTATATTAAGGTTATGTGATTTAATATTGGCTGCTATTTTTATGATAAAAATGTATTTTTTCTTTAATATATCTCCATTACAATGATATAATTTTTTCAAATGTTTGTGATGTTGTGAAGTGAGTATCCGAATTCAATTTTCAAAATTATATGTGCATATATTTCAATTTCTCCTGGTATTACTTTGGAAGGTTATTAATAATTTAAATTGTCAGATAAATATTAAATACAAGTTATTCTAATATTTCAATGAAAATAATTATTAAATATGTTATGAACTCATTAATTAAATATTAACTGTTCCTGTTGAAAATTACATTTTCTGGAATTAGTTAAAAGATTATTAATAAATTAAATTTAATAAAAGAAAAGTCAAAATTTAAAGAAAAATATATATAAAGTGAAAATTATTTGAAAGTTTCAATGAAAGTAATTTTCTCATACTTTTTATGTTGTGAACTGATTAATTAAGAATAAGCTGAATAATTTTGTTCACAATATGAAATTACATTAAGATTGGAATTTAATATTCTTTGATTGAGTAACATGAATTGATTATTTATTTTGAGATTATCTGATTGAATATTGGCTAAAATTTGTATTATAAAAGTTCATTTATATTTAAAATAGCCTTATTCCAGTTAATTAAATGTCAAATGGCTTCTGAATTTGCGAAATGAGTATCTGAATTCAATTTTCAAAATTGTATTTACAAATGCTTTTATTTTTCCTGGAATTAGTTTGTAAGGTTATTAATAAATTCAAATTTTGATAACAATATAAAGTGAAAATTATTTGAATGTTTCAATGAAAATAATTATTTGATACTTTTCATGCTCTAAACTGATTAATTGATTATAAGCTGATTAATTTTTTTCACAATATTGAATTACGTAGATACTGAATTTTAATTAATTTTAATTAGATAACATAAATTGATTATTCACTTCAAGGCTATGTTATTGAATATTGGCTATAATTTTTATAATAATTTCTTTTTAATACCTTCATTATAATTATATATTTTTTTTAGATGTTTGCGATGGTTTGAAATGATTATCTGAATTCAATTTTCAAAATTATATTATGTACATATGTTTGGATTTTTTATAAAATTTGTATAAAAGATTATTAGTAATTTAAATTTAAGTAATGCAATTAAACATGTTGAAAATATGAATTCAAAATTAATTGAATATTTAAATGAAAATATTTGTGTGAAGCTTTTTATGTTTTTAGATGATTGTTTAATTATTGATTCTACTAGAACTTCAATTTTCTGGAATTTTTTAAAAAGCTTATTAATAAATAAAAATATTCAGAAATGAAGGTCAAAATTAAAAAAAAAATATGGACTAAAAATAATTTGATTGTTTCGATGAAAAGAATTGCTTGAGGGTTTTTATGTTGTGAACTGTTTAATTAATTATAAGCTGATTAATTTCAACCACAAAATTGAATTACATAGAGAGTTAATTTAAATTGTTTTAAATTCAGAATCATAAATTGATCATTTACTTTCAGGTTTTGTAATTGAATACTGGATATAATTTGCATAATAAAAGTTTATTTAAATTTGAAATACCACTAATTACATTATTTTTGAAATGATGCTGATGTTGTGAAACGAGTGTCTGCATTCAATTTTTAAAAGTATATGTGAATATGATTTAACTTTCTCTGAAATTAGTATGGAAGGTTACTAATATATTAAATTTCCAGAAATGATAGTGAATTTTTTTCTCAATGTAGTATACAAATTATTACAATGTTTGAATGCAAATTATAGTTGAATGTTTCTTATGTTATAAACAGATTAATTAATTATTAGCTGATTATTTTTTTCAACAATTTTAAATTACATGATGATTGGATTTTAATTGCTTTTGATTAGGTAACATAAACTGATCATTTACTTCAAGGTTATATAATTGACTATTGACTATAAACTGTATAATAAGAGTATGTTAATGTTTAAAATACCTCTATTCCAATTATATATTTTTTTTAAT
>CAKNYM010052448.1:244732-353363 GCA_932195095.1 Andricus curvator
ATTGGTCAAGGAATTTGAAGGAATAAATAGTGATTCGAAAATTGAGTGAATGAGAAACATGAACACAAAAGTTAGCGCACGCTAGCGCGCGCACGTAATAGTCTAGTATCATATAATGTCTGAGCTGTCTCTACAGGTTTTGTTGAACGACCTGGATGTTTGGATTTCATAAGGGTTAGCAAAAGATACAGAACAAGCCCATCCTGTGCATCTAGAACAATAATTTCAAAATTTTAAATACTACTATTTTAATAATGATGATAAGTAATATTGCTAAATTAATAGACACACTTACCGGTTGACAAATAACACAATTCTTGAACAAGGGCACAAAAAATCCCTTCCGAATTCGGCGTCTTTCGGGGTCCCTTTAACAATTCTACCAGTCTAGTTTTTATAAGAGGCCATCTTTCCAGAAAAACATTCTTTTTCTGGGGGTACAATTGAGAAATGTCTTCTTTCAACTGAAACGAAAAATGGTTAATATTGTTTTTTACATGTGAATTTTTCACACATTTTTATAAAAAAAAATTTGAATATACCCTCAAAGAAGAAATAATAAAAATACGTACTAATTCACATCCAAATTGCATGCGTGAACATCTAAATTCTTCGTATAATTCAAAAATTTCTGTTTGTTCTTTTTGCAATTTATTTCTACGAATTTTAAAAGTATCATTTCAATCTGGTCATAATTCGAAAGTGTCTTCCACAGTGCTGTGAAATGAATTCAAGTTACTTTCCTCAGTATCTATACAAATAATTTTATACTTTTTATTGTTGAACCGAAGCAGAATTAGTAATGCCTATTTTTAGATCTATATAATATTTTGCTAATGTTCTCAAAGTCAAAATTTTACATCCAATAAATAAACTAAATTAAAAACCTCGAAAATTATTTATTATCGAACTTTATATTTATTCGAATCAGGCTCTAACCTGAAAATATAATTTTTCCATTTCACTGAGGAAATATTAGATTTAGATGTTTATTCGTTATATTATAGCGGTAGGTTCAAATGTTCAGGAATCTATCATTCAAAACCTGCACATTATTCCCTTTGCCGAGAAAATTACCTCTGATTTGTTTCAGAATAAAAAAAAATATTTAGAGGTCGCTGAAGGCCATTTTAGGGTAAAAATGGCAATTCTTAATTAAATTGACGCTATTCAGCAATTATTTATTTCTGGCGCGTATGAATTTTTTTCTTTACAATTAGCTATCAAACTGAGATTTTTTTTCAGATTTTTACATTAAAATTCAAAGGCCGTTCAATCTTAATTTACTTAGAAAAGAATCAATTGTTTTGGGCCAAATATTTTTTATTCTCATTCAGCATTCCTGTATGCCGGGAGCAAGTGTTTGTTTTGGTAAAAAATTCAAAATGTGATCTTTACCCCTGTTTATAGACTAATTTGTCGGGGATAAGTTTTTATTTTTTATTTAAACTGAAGATTGCATTTTTATCGAAATCTACAGCCGAGCCTGCTCCAAATGTGGGTTCGTGTCACTTTGAGATTATCAAATTCCGAATGTATTTCCGCGAAACAGGATAATTTTTTCTGATCAAAATTTGTTGGCACAAATTCAGTAATACTTCAGCTCGAGAGTGAATATTTGTTTTATTTTTCAACGATGATTTCGATTTTATAGAATGTTTTTTCCAGAATGCCTTTTTTACAGAATGTCTTCCAGCTTTTGTATAGCAATTCAGCGATAATCAGACGAGGCACAGGGAAACTTTACAAAGGGACAAAAGCTATAAAAAAAACTGGGAAGGACAGCTAGGTTCACTGAAATTCGGTGCGAGCGTAGACAGAATATTTAAATTGTGTAAGGTTTTAACATTTTTCTCTTAAACATAAATAAAAATGCCATTTCATGCTGTTTGAATTCGTAGAATTTGAGATTGCGATTTTTCAGACATAACCTTAAAAGTGGCACAAGTGAAAAGCAAAAACGAACTGTACTTACTAGTCACAGCTGGATCTATAATTGGCTGTTTCGCAAAGTCCTCAGGCTCACTCCCACTCATTGTGGAGACAAATGAGTGTCACAAACTAATCAAAAAAGTATAAAATAACTTGCACTGCATGGCCCCACGCTACGAGGCGAACCCGCCAGAAATCAGGAATACCGGCGAGAGGACGCCAAAAAAAGTGCGCAACGACGTGGCGGATCGATGACAAGTGGTAATGAGGGGGTTGATTATGGTTTTTTGTTAATTTTTTTAAGTTGCGTATACGATAGCATTTAAAATCCTACCCAAATAGCCCATTATCAACCTGTATATTACAATTCAAGTCATTACGTGTTATCAGTGTTGAAAGCAATTCAAGCTATTTGGTAATACGAATTTGTAAAAAAATTGTTCTCTAAATAAAGCTATTTTCAAGCTATCAGCGTGCGTTGGATGGATGGTAAGTCCTTATGAGAAGGATGATCATGGCTTTTGTTAATTGTTGAAAGTGGCGCATATAAGCGCATTTGATATCATATCCCAAAAGCCCATTATCAACTTTGATATTACAATTAAAGTTATTTGGTGATATCAGCGTGGAGTGGATCGATGACAAGTGGTAATGAGAAGGTTCATTATGGTTTTTTATTAATTTGTAAAGTGGCGCATATGATCCAAAAAGCCCACCTTCACCTTCAACTAAAAACTTTTTCTCTTTCTGGTCATCGCTTTGCAAAATGTTAGGACCTACATATCTTGGACAATTTTGTAGATATGCAAACAAATTTTGTGACACATATGAGCGCATTTGACGTTCTCCCGAGCAGGCTGCAGAAAATTTCTTGATTCAACGATTGTCTTCGTTGGTCATCACTTTGGATAGTTTCAAAACCTTCGTATCGTGGACAGTTTTTAAAGTTTGCAAGACATTTTTGTGGTGCATATGAGCGCATTTGAAGACGAGTAACTCCATATCCATAATTTTAAATTGCATGGCAGTGTCGGAGATTTAACACCTGCGTCACGCTGCCCCCTCCCCCAAATTATATCTTCGTAATTAGTTAGCGCCAAATTTTGTATTAGTGGCGTATTTGAAGTTATGATGGGCAGCTATGATAAATTTGAAAAAAATGTTATTATCTAAGAGACATCGCGCCAGCCCCCCCATTCGGATCCCTGGTATCTGGGGTATCAATGTGGCGCAACATTTTTTCTTGATGGCTCATTGTGGCGCATTTGTGGATCTTTAAGGTCATGCAATCTGAATTTTGATTTTTCAAATGGGGGAGGCTGACGTGTCACCAGCCCCCCGCCCGCGTAACACTTGACATAACTCTTAGAGTTTCGTGGCGCAAAATTTTTTATTGGTGACGCATATGAGCGCATTTCCCGCACAATTCAGAACTATTTAAAAATCAAAGACAAACTAACCATTCTTCTTTCTTCCTGCAGATTTCAGTTTACAATTTGAGTGTTTACCTAACGGCGCTCCTATTCCTGGTATTCCCCGTGGAACACCATCTTCTTCTTCTTCGTCGTCTTCTTCTTCCGAGAGAGAGCGTTCTCCTACCAGGTATCTTCCTCCTGCCAAGCCCCCTCTTCGTGCCAGGTCCAGGTCTCCTCCTGCCGGGTATATACCTTCATCTACTACGCTTATTGTTTCGTCTGACGGAAGAAGGTATGGATTTGACCATCTTGAATTTATTCGGATTACTCCCTTGAGGAATCCAAACCTGCTTTTTGTACTTCGAAGATATACTTTTCCTGCGAATAAAGCAATCCGAATATTCGAAAGACGATGGATCTTTAGGCCTGTGCCAAACCAAGAACAGATCGTATTATCAACATTCGATGGGGATGTCTTCGCAATATTAGAAAGTGCTGATGCTTTGTCTGGAATATATAGACATAATACTCAAGCTCAGTGTAAAGTACGGATCAAAATAAACATGGAAAGCGGCACGATTAGTCGACTTACTCAAGATGAAGTCACGGAAACTCCAGTATATAAAATTGTTGCTTATTTGAAATCGTGTTGAAATATTATAAGTAACTTGTAATTATTGCAATAATAATAAAAGGTTAATATATTATGGTTCTCAGGGGTTCGATCTCTCGTCAATGGCCCAGTCAGTCCTTTCGTTTAGCAGTGATATGAAATAATTAGCTACTTTTCTCTAACAGGAACTATAAAAATCGTTAGTTTTTTTCAGTAACTTCCGAAATGTGGTTCACAATTCTTTTTACAGACAATATATACATTTTATTGCTCTTGCAATGATTTTTTTTCATTTTGCTCGATTTAACGGACGGACAGTCTAAATACTGAACGCTTTAATGAAGCTTGAAAAATTGTTCGTAATATTACAGTTTGAAACTTTTTTTTTCAGGGTCTCAACTCAATTATGGAAGAAAATTCCCTGTCAATTCCAGGTTTTTTCAGCTATATTTTTTTTGATACGGAGCCATTCAAGTATTAAGAATCTTCTTTTGTAATGACATCCAACCTACATCCCTCCAAAGCATTACATAACAACTTCTAAAGTTCTATCAAGTATTAAAATAAACTAATTGGTGTTCGTTGATTAGGATAGGGGTTTCCCTTGTAAAAGTCCAAACTTGATTTGAGGTGTAGTTTACAAAGTCTCATTTTAGAGAACAAAAGAGCGATTGGTAACTTTGATCACAATGAGTGATTTGATTCAGAAAAGAACTGTATAATCTATGAATAATTTGCGGGAGATTTAAACAACGAACAAACGTGAGTGAATGCCGCCCGCCAACGATTATCCCACCTACGGCGAATCACTGTGAGTCTTCTTCTGCCGTTGCCTGGACGATTGGCAAAAGGGCAAGCCATGAAGTACCCGGTGTATGAGAGCGACGAGTGCTGGGGACGGTCTCCTACTCGCATGATACCAGTCGGATCGACGAACACGTTGAGACTTTTGAGTGGGCTTTGGCGCGATAGGTGACCTTCTTTCGTTTGAAGTTTTGCTAGCTACGGTGCAAAGTGATGACGTTGACTGAGAATCACGCATGCGTGAAAAGCGTCATTGAATTCCTTGGCAGTGATAGGCTACAGAAAAGGTACGCTGGAAGGGTGCTTTATTCGTAGTCTCACCCAACGACAGAGTCGTACGAAGAACCGCAGCAGTACATTTAAATTTGAAAACTTGGCCGGAAGCTCATCAGCAGAAGTAAGTGGAGCATTCGCGTGGGGTGCGATTTGCCCGACGTTGAATGTGGCAAAATTGATAACTGCATGGCCAATTTGGAGGTGACTTGCGCAACCAACCAGGTCCTACAAACCATGACTTGTCATGAATGAGTGTGGTCAACTCAGCTCCTCAAGATTCTACGTACGCTGGGTTCAGCTGAGACGGCACGTATCAAATATCAAGTATCCAAATGGTCACAATAAGCATAACTTTCATCTGAAGAAATGCATAGATCATTGGCAATTGTGCTAAGCAGTTTAATTTCAAATAAGGCGGCTCGCATCATCCAGGGCTCCACTGTGGTGGAAGGCTCTATGCTCTTGATGGAGTTCAATTTTTTTTAGGCGGCCAGCAGCACTGTTGATACCTGATCATCTTCAGACATGATTGGAATAAACGACCGCAGCCATCACACGTCGGCTGGTATCAAAAGAGACGTGAAGTTGCACTTGGCAAGAAGGACTGCTCCGGATCCAGCGAGGCAAGGTGATTTCAGGAACGTGAGATAGATTCTCCTTGAAATTCTTCCAGAGTTAAGCCATCGATGAAGGCAGCTCTTGCTCCCAATATAACCCAGCTCGCCACAAGTCTTGCATCAGCATTTTAGCCATCACAGTGACAGGAGCCAACCATCCGCATGGATCGAAGAAGCTTGCGATGTCTGAAAGAATCTGTCTTTTAGTTTCTTGCGTCACGTCTATCGAAGGCGATGTTAGCCGAAAGTCTCTGCTCTGAGGATTCCATAAGATACCCAGCTCGTTCACTGGACGATCCTCACTGATACGAATCCAAGAAGGTCGTAGGCACTCTTCACTAGGGCGATCCTGCAGTAGATTTTGATTGTTGGCGACCCACTTGCGCAATGTAAATCCTCCAGCATTCAATAATTGTCTCAGTTGATCTCGAAGGTAAAGGGCCGAATCGATGCTGTATGCTCCTGACAAAATGTCGTCGACGTACCTGTTCTTAAATTAAAGCAACCGCTGCTTCTGGATAACATTTCCCTTCATCGATGCACAACTGCTGAATGACTCGAAGAGACAGATAAGGTGCGCATGATTCACCGTAGGTGACTGTGAGCAATTAAAAGTGTCGAACAGGCTCCTCTTCAGAAGGGCTCCAAACAAGCCGTTGTAGACCAACAGCGCGATCATCGATTCTGATTTGGCGATATATCATTTTTACATCTGTACAGAAAACAAACGAATATTGGGGCCATCTGCTATCTGCCAGATGCCATGATGTGGGATGTAATGGACTGGTCTGTTGCAGTTACGAACCTCTTGGTGGTTTGACTCACGCATGAGGCCCAGTCGGAGATATTCGTTCATGAACTTACTGTAAGCCTTCGACATGTTAGGTTCTCTTCTTATGCGTCGATGCAATGACGTCAAAGCAGCGAATGCGCATTGCTGGTGGTCTGATGCTTGCCTCGCGGTGATAGAAAGATTCTCTATTTCCCAGAATCGTTGCAGCTGACCCAGTAATTGAAGGTGCCCGCGAAGCATTGTTTCAGTGAGCTGGGCGAGGCATGAATTCGCTGAATGTAGCCAGTAAGAAGGAAAGGTCCGCCCAGAGATAGTCCAACGCACTGTAGTCTGTTGTACGATTAAACCTGCTTGTTTGATAAGGCCAGGCTGTAATAGTTCGGGCAGAACGTTATCACCAATTAGCAATCCTAAAAGCGGGACTGCTGGAGTCGACAAGACAAGATGCTTTAAACAATAGGCTTTGAAAATGATCGGTGTTGTTGAACCAGGGATGTGTAAATGCAGTTGAGTTTTGAGACGTGCTCGGTTAATAAACTGTCCTCCCACGCTGCTGTTGCTCATGTCAAACCTTTCTAAGAGGGCGTTGGTCCTGTCATCAAATTCTTTCTGGGTTCGAAATATTTTCATCGGGATTTGGGGCTAGGTGAAATAAAAATATAGAAATAACGAACACTCTCAACATATATGCTTTACTTTGAAGGCGAATATGTATGCTAAAAATAAATTTACGATTCAAAGAACAACCGTTTGGAAGTTTAGATATTTTTGTGTTGTAATCACAGTTTGAGAAATCTTGCGTTCAATTCATCGCCTTTAAAAAATTGTTCCTGTAAATTTCTAAAATTTATAATATCAAGAGCAAATCTTTCTCTTTAAATCTGGGCCAAGAACGAGAATAAATATTACGCAATTGCTGAGTAATCACAATGAATATTTAATCGAGCAATAGAAATTTCTGTAATGCTACAAATGAGAGGCTCGTCGCACAATGGTGCAAAAAAAAATATCTGTGGAAAAACTGATATTCAGAAGTGCTTTATCAAGCAATTCGAACTTTTCCTTTAAATTCCAAAATAATAAAATTCTACATAAACCTGTCATGGCCGATTAAAATAAAAAGGTTTTATATTTGTTTTACTCAATAACAAGAAGAGAAAAAAATTCTACTAAAGTACCGGCTTTCGATAAATGTACTTGAATTAAATTCAAAATACCTAGAATTAATGAAGCAACTATCCTCAAAAGTCGTTTAATAACTTAGCAATTGTTTAACAATTTAATAAATTTGTTATAAATGAATAAGTGAGTGAAAATGGATTCATGGGGAATGGCAGTGATTCGTTAATTGAGTCGCACTACTTTTCTCTTCTGCATTTTCGATTGTGATCACTTTGATTTAGTATCTCTTACTATGATTTCAGTATTTCGCTTTCTGTATTTCTCGTACTTTTGCTTATTCACGTCTTCTTAGGAACGCCAAAATATATTATGTTTATTTTATTGTATTTTGGTTTGCTTTAATTGTTGAGAGCATAGTCGTTCTTACCAACTGTTCTTGAGCAAAATAACACCTGGTTATAATCAAACCTTTCAACACCATCCGAGGCATCCTCCTCAACTATTCGATGAACAAATATCTTCGATGAATGCTCTCAAAAAAACAAGAAAAGAAGAATTGAGTCAATGAAACAGTTAATTTCTGGAGGTAAAGTTGCTTTGGTTTACTAATTTACAGACTTTACACAAGAAGAATGCGATTGAAATGATTAAAAAGGGCATTGTAAATGATACGGTGAATATTGAATGAGCAGTTCAAAGAGAAAAGGCATTTACTAACACATTTACTAATGATGAGGCTCTTGCACTTTTTGTTGATTAAAATTAAAAAAACATAAGCCCTGCAAGACTGTTAAAAGTTAATTCTTTGTTTTGAATGCTTAGAATATCCATCATCATTATTAATAAAAAAGAATCCTCGACTTTATTCGCCAAAAAGTTTCGTGCTGATAAAAGTTTGAGCATGTTAAAGAAACGAAAAGCCACTCCGCATGAATATGTTTCCACTATCTTATTTGTTTATTAAATAAACAACATAAACCTTATTCAAAATCGGCCACGGCAGATTAATGCAAAATTTTATTAGCTTTAGTTTAAAAAAAAGTTCAAATCAATAGAGAAATTGCTTCTGAATGTCAATTTGTCCACATACATTTGTTTGCCCCACTGTACGTTACTTGCGTTCATTTTTAACAGAAGCAACGTCAGATTCAAAAATCCAAAACTGCAAATCCCTGTTTTTTATCAAAAACACTTTTGCTGAATTAAAATTAAATAATTTGGATAAATTATTCCTTGCTTCTTCTTAAAAAGTTAAGAAATCTTAATAATATTATTATATTTAAAAGATAATTTTTAAAATTTTTTAAACGCCAAAAGGAGCTACCATACAAATTTTTCTTCACCGAGCGCGAATTTATTGATTCTATTTGTTTTTAAGAAAATTTCAATAACTAATAGAGCAATATACCATATATAAAGAGTTATGGTTTCATGGAATCTTTCGACTTAAATAACGATATTTTTGATAACCTTTAGTATTTAAAAAGAATCTCATTCAAACTCGGTTAAAAACACAACACTTTTTTGTTGTTTCTCCAGTAGACACAAGCTATTTACGTCAATCGTGTTAGGAACGTTACAAAAACATTCTCAAACGGATTAAATGTCCTGTATAAAGTCTTCGAGAAAGCTCATAAAAAACATCTGGGTGTCTCCAAGCATCATATTTAAAAAACAATAAATAAAAAAAAATTTCAACAATTTTATTGAGAAACAAATACTTATTCCCATGTTTTCGTTGTGTTCGAAACTTAAGAGACATCTTTAAAAAGATGTCCACAATATTTGTAAATAGTTTAAAAAAATTTTAGTTCAGGCTAAGATTTTCATTCAAGCGCTATTTGTAAAAACTGCCTTATTTTTAATAAAACTAACCTCTGTTGAGGTAACCTGCTTTAATGCTTCGGACTGATTTATGAATTATAAATATTATTATCTCACAGAGAAGAGCTTAACGGCTTACAATCCATGAAATAAAGAATATAGGAAATATTATATAATTTACGAAAGCACTCGAATAATCACTACACAGTGACAATGGTAACCAAATTCTTCATTAACGCAATAATCAGTGAATCCCCTAATTCCAAAAAATGACGATCGTTTATACTCTGGTCTTCACTTTGATGTTCATCCTTAATTTTATTGGTGAATATGATACAATAATATATCTATAATTTTAAAAACGTATTTAGACTTTTCGCCAATAAAAATTTGTCCGACGTAATCTGCACTCAATTTCAATTGCTGTTCTTTTCCAAACTCAATATCGACGCCTGGGTGGAATAAGGTGTTCGTTCCGAATCTGCTCGAAAAAGGTGTTGGTTCCAAACTTGTTCAAAAAGGGCTTCGTTCGCCGAAGTATTTCATTCTTGAAATTTTTTATTGGTACCACTGACGCAGGGGATCGAACTTTCATAAAGTAAATTTTCCTTTTTTTTATTCAAGCTTTTAATTCATACTATTTTGCATAATTATATAAAACTAAGATAATACAACACCATTTTTTACATTTATTTTGAAATCATGCATTTATTAATGTACGAGAACCATAATTATCCTGAACGTCCTCCTTTTGCTGATATCAGGAGGTTTATTATGGATAATATAATATTCAATTATCGCTTGCAAAACATTATTTCATTCAATACGCACCACATCGCATGGCATACTACAATTGATTTATAATATCGTTATTTCAAAATAAATGTAAAAAGTGGTGTTTTATTATCTCAGTTTTATATAATTATGCAAAATAGTATGAATTAAAAGCTTAAATAAAAAAAAGGAAAGTTTACTTCATAAAAGTTCGATCCCCTGCGTCAGTGGTACCAATACAAAATTTCAAGTATGACATACTTTGGCGAATGGACGTCTTTTTCGAACAAGTTCCGAACCAACACCTACTTCAAACAAACCTCGAACCAACAACTTTTTTTAGCTGATTCGGAACGAACACCTTATTCCACTCAAGTGTCGACAGGATCTTCTCCGAAATGAATACGAATTTAATCTGAATTAATTACGGCGGAATCCAGAATGTTTGTTTTAAAAAATGGAGTTCGAAAAAAATGTCGATTGTTAAGGAATTTGTCTGAATTTTGAAATCAGTTTTCTTTAGCCCAACAAATTGCGCCGCAAATGCGCTCATATGCGCCAACAATAAAAAATTTGACTCCACGAAACTCTAAGCGTTATAGCAGATGTTACGGGGGGGGGGGGGGTGATACAGGTGTTAAATCCTAGAAAGTGATATGAAATTTAAAATTACGGATATGGAGTCATCCGTCTTCAAAGGCGCACAAAGTGATGACCAAGGAAGACGAAATCGTTGAGTCATAAAACATTCTGCAGCCCGTCCGAAACAACGTCAAATAATGCGCTCATATACGCCACAGCAATTTTTTGCATATCCGCAAAATTGCCCAAGATATGAAGCTCATAACATTTTGCAGAGTGATGACCAACAAAAGAAAAAGTTTTTAATCCACGGTGATGAAGGGATTTTCTTAGGAGACTTCAAATGCGCTCGTATGCGCCACTCTCAAAATTAACAGAAAACCATAATTAACCCCCTCATAACGTCCCATTATCAACTTGTATATTGCAATTCAGGTTATTTGGTGGTATGAGAGTGGGGCGGATCGGCGGTAAGTCGTTATGACGGGGTTGATAATGGTTTTTGTTAATTTTTGAAAGTGGCGCATATAAGCGCATTTGATACCATATCCTAAGAGCCCATTATCAACTTTGATATTACATTTAAAATTATTTGGTGATATCAGCGTGGAATGAATCGATGATGAGTGGTAATGAGGGGGTTTATTATGGTTTTTTGTTAATTTTTAAAGTGGCGCATATGATTCAAAAAACCCGCCTTCACCTTCGACTAAAAACTTTTTTTTTTGTTGGCCATCACTCCGGAAAGTGTTATGGCCTCCATAGCTTAGGCAATTTTCAAGATATTTAGAAAATTTTTATAGCGCATATTAGCGCATTTAAAATTCCCCACAAAAATTCCTTCATCATATGCAAAAAATGTTTGTGGCGCATATGAGCGCATTTGACGTTCTTCCGAGCGGGATGAAGAAAGTCTTTTGATTCAGGGATTTTGTTTTCATTGGTTATCACTTTGTAAAATGTTAAAACCTTCGTATCGTGGACAGTTTTTAAAGTTTTCAAAAAAATTTTGTGGCTCATATGAGCGCATTTAAAAACGAATGACTCTATATCTGTAATTTTAAATTTCATATCACTGTCCAAGATTTCACAAATGCTTGTGTCACACGCTTTGATATTTCAAAAGTTGATTTGTTAACTCCTCGGGTCATTATATCAGACGAAATTGATCACTGCTGAAGATTTCAATATAAGGAACTATAATGATTCTTCCAAAGGTAGACTCTCAGATATTCGTACCAAAAAACTATGCAAATTTTCTGAATCTATGGATTTATCACATTATAAAAAAATTTCAAATAAAAATTAAACATTTGTTGTAATAGATTGCAACTACGTTACAAATAATGTGCTTTATGAATTTAAGATAGATAGAAACAACTTCTTTAATCTATATAATGTAATATTAATGAAAATGCATGAATCTATTCCTATTGTAAAGTGTACCTTTTAAAAAATCCATGTTTAATTTCAAAAACTCGAAATATCAAGATGCTTATAAAAAACTTCATCCTTCTTTCTTCCTGCAGATTTCAGTTCACAATTTGAGTGTTTACCTAATGGTGCTCCTATTCCTGGTGTTCCGCGTGAAACACCATCTTCTTCTTCTTCGTCGTCTTCTTCTTCCGACAGACAGCGTTCTCCTGCCAGGTATCTTCTTCCTGCCGATCCTCCTCTTCGTGCCAGATCTAGGTCTCCTCCTGCCAGGCCTTCATCTACAACGCTTATTGTTTCGACCGACGGAAGAAGATATGGACTTGACCATCTTGAATTTATTCGGATTACTTCCTTGAGGAATCCGAACCGGCTTTTTTGGCTTCGAAGATATACTTTTCCTGCGAATAAAGCAATTCGAATGTTCGAAAGACGAAGGGTCTATGTGCCTGTGCCAACCCAAGAACAGATTGTATTATCAACATTCGATGGGGATGTCTTCGCAATATTAGAGAGTGTTGACGCTTTTTCTGGAATATATAGACATAGTACTCAAGCTCTGTGTAAAGTACGGATCAAAATAAACATGGAAAGCGGCACGATTAGCCGACTTACCCAAGATGAAGTCACGGAAACTCCAGTAGGCTGCCGTCGCCCAATCTTATCAAATTTTAGAGTAGAGCATGTAAACCACAATCATGAACACAATTAATTCAATAAAAAAATTTGTAATAAAAATATAAAATTCTTGGTTATTTGAAATCGTGTTGAAATATTACAAGTATCTTGTAATTACTGAAATAATTCCCAGCCAGTACTTTTCGAAAACAAATAGAAAAAGTTCAATTTCATTCCTTCACGAGAATATTGTCTGAGGAAAATTATGATAGGTTCAGCAGTGATTTAAAATAATCATTGAATTTTTCGTAACAGAAACTATAAAAATCGTTAGTTTTTTTAGCTACTTTCGAAATTTGGTTCGCAATTCTTTTTTCCGACAATATATACATTTTATTGCTGTTGCAATGATTTTTTTTCAATTTGATTGATTCAACGGATGGAAAAGTCTAAATACTGAATTCTTCAATTAGGATTTTTTGTTAAAAAAAGTCTAGAGCCTTTCATTTTTGTCGGTTTAATACTTTTATTTTGAATTAAAGTTCATTATATTCAAAAAGAGCGCACAGTTTGAAACTTTTGTTGTCTCCAGGATGTCAACTCAATTATGGGAAAAAAACTCCCTGTCAATTTCAGGTTTTTTCAGCTATAATTTTTCTTTTGATACGGAGCTATTTAAGTATCAGGAATCGTCTTTTTTAAAGACATCGAACCTACATCCCTTCAAAGCATTACATAAAACTTGTAAAGTCTTATCAAATGTTTTCCTTGATTTTTTTTCTATCTAGGATGTCTTGAAACTATCTTTCGATAAAAAATCAAATCTTCTTTGCAGCCGTTTTTTGAAGAAAAATAATCCAGTTTTAAAGTAAAAAAATCGAAATACCCTATTTTTTCAAAAACTTAACGAGATGTAAAACCAAGTTAAGGAAGCAAAATTGTTTTTTGGAAAAATTTCAACAAAAGGATTCCCTAACTAATTTTTAGTCTCACTTTGCTTTCTTGAAAAACTTGATTTTTTATTTAATTATAAATTTCTTTTTATCCAATTTCTTGTTCTTGATATTATCATTCAAAATTTTTCTCATAAGGTGACAGAATTCAAAAAATATTTCAAGACAATTTGAATAATAATATTTGAAAGGTTGCATGTATTAAGGGCCTAACCTACAATTTTCCAGTTTTAAAACAATTTCGGACAGTGATGGAAGATCCAATTTTTGATTTAATATTAAAAGTGAGTAGTATCTGTCTAGCTAGTGAGTTCCTGAATCGACAAAGAAAAAATTTGATAAAAAAATACTTAAGTACGAATCTGCATTATCATCGAAGAAGGTAATTATCGATCCGTTGAGAAATCCAATCACACATTTGTGAATAATGGAAATCTACAATATCGATCAAAGTTAAATCCTCTAATACAGAAAAATTATTTCGTCATCACAGACTAGATAGAGATATAAATTAAAATTTATTAAATTCAATTTATTCAGAAAAAAGGATCTCTTTCTTTTCACTCCACTGGGATTCGAACACCAGATCAACTGATTTCCGGTCAGGTGCTCTAACCAATTGAGCTACAGTTATTGAATGTAATATTGAATGTGTAACACCTTGCTAAATTAGCGTATATCAGAAAAACAGAATCTTTCTCTGATCTCTCTGTAGCTCAATTGGCTAGAGCACCTGACCGGAAATCAGTTGCTCTGGTGTTCGAATCCCAGTGGAGTGAAAAGAGAGAGATCCTTTTTTTCTGAATAAATTGAATTTAAAAAAATACTGTTATGCTTCGATTTGAAAATATGCTGGGGGATTTTTTATCGCTCGAGGGGCAAGTCAGTCGACATTAGCTATTCAACTAAATGCGACTGCGCACGCGCAATGGAACACA
This sequence comes from Andricus curvator, assembly GCA_932195095.1. Classification (NCBI taxonomy): domain Eukaryota; kingdom Metazoa; phylum Arthropoda; class Insecta; order Hymenoptera; family Cynipidae; genus Andricus; species Andricus curvator. The sequence goes on from CAKNYM010052448.1 coordinate 259,428, forward strand.
AGCGCAAATTAACAATTAGGCCCTCATGGCATGTTGAAAAAAAAATCAGATTATAAAAAAAAAATCATTTGGTCCAAACGATCCGTTGTAGATCAACATCGCGATAATTGATTCTGATTTGGTGATAAATAATTTTTACATCTGTACAGAAAACAAAGGAATATTGGGGCCATCGCATTATTACCATCCAGGGATGCGTTTGGTCGAAGTGAGGCACAAGGCGTTGAAAACGACCTGAAGCTTGGATTCTTGATCCCCTTTCTACCAGATGCCATGATGTGGGATATAATGGACTGATCTCTTGCAGTTACGAACCTCTTGGTGGTTTAACTCACGCACGAGGATAGATACGGGCAGCCGTAAGATGTAACGACCATCCGAGTCTCGGCGATTCTTGCTGAAAATATTTTCACATTGCTGGTCGTCTGGTGCTTGCCTCACGATGATAGGAAGATTCTTCATTTCCCAGAATCGTTGCAGCTAACCCAGCAATTGGAGGTGCCATCGAGGCGTTGTTTCAGTGAGCTGGGAGAGGCACGAATCAGAGGCTCCAGAACGTGGGATTTTTCGGCCCCCACCACGTTCCCATCTGGGAGCAACACATGCAAACGTAGCGTGTCGGTGAGAAGACTCTGTTACGCGTTGCGTCGGCCATCCTCGTGTAAAGCCGAAAATGCACGAGCACGAACCCATGGTTCGGGCCGAGCCGAGCTTGCCCGACTTCGCGATTCAGTTCCGTGGGCTATTAGGAGGTTTGGGTTGATTTTTGTTTCCAAGAATGACACCTGAAGAAAAGACTTCAAATGCATGTAATGAAGTCTCGAAATATTTTTTATTATGACTTTCAGGAACGTATATGGGATTTTAAGATTAGATTAATAATATTTATCACTTTCAAGTGATTTCATTTTTTATTATTTATGTTTTATTTTTAAATTGATTTCAAATATTGCAAAGTTCAAATGATAATAAATAAGTATCATTTTTAATTCAATGTATATAATTAATGAAAATAAAATTGATACAATTTTAAATTATAAAATCAAATTAAAATTGAATGAATTAATTAATTAAATTAATTATATTAGAATTGAATTGAATTAATTATAAAATTGTAAATTTCATAAAATTGTTAATTTACTGAATTAATCAACTTTTTTAATGTATACTCACCTCTGATAATTACATTTCTTTTCATGCTATTTTAGGCTATAATCACAATTTTGGGGATTTCAAGAGAAAAAGCCAAAAAATTATTAACTTGTCCTCATATGCTTTCTTAACATATAAAAACTCTATGAAACCTTCAATGTCTAAAAATATTTATCTGAACATTACAAAATTAATTTTTCACAATTTTATTTTTATTGTGAAATAATTGTAATTGGAAATTAATTGCGAATAATTGTAAAATAAATTTAACAACATTTATTTAATAAAGAAATATCTCATGATTTTTTGAGGACAAACAATTTTAAAGGTAAGTCTTTGCAGTATTTTAATAACTAATGACCATATTTTCTGAATATTTTTCTTTGATGCTGCCCTGATAGGGTCAAACATGGTACAAAAAACCGTCGTGAAATTTCAAATAAAAACTGTACTCTGTATAAATTAATTTTGAAAATGAAAAATATTTATACCTTTTATAAGTATTCCCAAATTTTTTTTGAATATGATACACAGTGATTTTTATTTTAAAAATTCTTGTAAAGAGTTGGTCATTTTTTAAATTATATGATATTTTTGTACCATGTTTGACCTTAGGGAATAGATTTTAGGAATGAAATTATAAAAATATCTCAGTTAGTGTTTGGTTGATAATAATATTTTTTGTTGAAATTTTTATTTGACATATCTGAAATATTGAAAAATTTTGTGAAATTTTGTCAAGAATCCTATATGAAAATTATATTTATAGAAATTAAAATAAGCAAAAAAAACAGTTAAGTAATGAACAGTCATTTGAAATTTTTTATTTTGTATACAAAAATATTTTTCGCCTTAAATTATAATTTTGTTGAAATTTTTCTTTCTTCTTCATTACAAAATTTAGTGATTTGAAAATTTATTTATTTGGTTGAAATTTAATTGTTTGAAAGATGATTTCAACTGTCTTTAATTGAAAATTTGAATTTTTTCATTAAAATAGCATTTATTACATTTTTCGTTGAAAAATTTTTCCATTGAAATAACAATTATTACATTTTTCGTTGAAAACTCAGCTTTTTTGGTTGAAAATTCAACTGTTTAGTTAAAACTCATATTTTTTGTTGGAATATTGATTGACAATCAGAAATATTCAAAAATCTTCGAAAATTTTCTTAAGACTCTTAGGAAAATTATATTTATACCTATAAGCTTAGATATAAATAACTTAAATAATGAATAGTTATTCGAAATTTTTATTTTCCCTTAAAAATTATCTTTTGCGTCTAATTATAATTTGGTTGTAATTTTACTTTTTTCTTGACTAAAAATCGTTTTTACTTGAAAGTTTATTAGTTTCTTGAAAATTAATTTTTTTAGGTTAAATTCAACCGTTTTTTATTTGAAATAATTTTTTGTTGACATAGCAATTATCACATTTTTCGTTGAGAATTACCCTTTTTGCCTGAAAATAAAGCTATTTCGGTGAATTTTTTTTCAATTTTAATTTGAAATATTTGAAATGTTAGAAAATATTTCGAAATTTTTGTCAAGAATCCTATATGAAAATTATATTTATATAACCTTAAAATGAGCAAAAAAAAGTTTTTTAATAAATAGTTATTTGAAATTTTGTATTTGTATTAAAAATTATTTTTCGCCTTAAATTATAATTTTGTTTGAATTATTCTTTTTTCTTAACTGTTTTTAACCAAAAATTAGATTTTTTTTGTCATTGAAATAGTGATTATTACATTTATACCTATAACGTTAAAAATAAATACCTAAAGAATGAATAGTTATTTAAAATTTTTATTTTGTATCAAAAATTATTTTTTGCCTTAAATTATGATTTGGTTTTTATTCTTTCTTGCCTAAAAATCGTTTTTACTTGAAAGTTTATTTATTTTGTTGAAAATTCATTTTTTTCTTAAGTTAAATTCAAAGGGTTTTCATTAAAAATAATTTTTTTTATTGATATAGCGATTATCACATGTTTCGTTGGAAATGAACTTTTTTGCCTGAAAATTGAACTATTTGGTTGAAAATGTTTTTTTTTTTTGTTCAAATTTTAATTTGAAATATCTGAAATCTTATAAAATATTTCGAAAATTTTTTTAAGAATCTTAGAAAACTTATATTCATTTTTATTTTTACAACTTTATTTTAATTGTAAAATAGTTTCAATAAAAATTAATTGTAATTAATTGTAAAATAAATTCAACGAAATTGATTTTTTAATGAAATACCCCATGATTTTTAAAAGACAAAACAATTTTGAAGGTAATTCTTTGTAGTATTTTAATAACTAATGAACATATTTTCAGAATATTTTGCCTTGATTCTGCCCTAGGGTCAAATATGGTACAAAAACCATCGTAAATTTTTTAATAAAAACTGCATTCTGTATACATTTATTTTAAGAATGAAAAATTTTAATACTTTTTATAAATATTCCTATATTTTATTTAAATATGATACACATTGATTTTTATTTTAAAAATTCTGGTAAATAATTGATCATTTTTTTAATTTTATGACATTTTTGTACCATGTTTCACCTTAGAGAATAGATTTCAGGAATGAAATTATAGAAATATCTTTATCGGTTGGTAAAATACTACAAAGAATTACCTTCAAAATTGTTTTGTCTTTTTAAAATCATGAGATACATCTTTATAAAATAAATTTCGTTGAATTTATTTTACATTTATTTACAATTAATTTTCAATTAAAATTATTTTACAATTAAAATAAAATTGTAAAAATAAATATAAGTTTTCTAAGATTCTTGAAAAAAAATTCGAAATATTTTGTAAGATTTCAGATATTTCAAATTAAAATTGGAACAAAAAAAAAAAACATTTTCAACCGAATAGTTTAATTTTCAGGCTATTTTTTATTGCTATTTCAATAAAAACAACAAAATAAATAGACTTTCAAGTAAAAACGATTTTTAGTCAAAAAAAGAATTAAAACCAAATTATAATTTAAGGCAAAAAATAATTTTTGATACAAGATAAAAATGTTAAATAACTATTCATTCTTGAGGTTCCTTATTTTTAAGGATATAGGTATAAATATAATTTTCCTAAGATTCTAAAGAAAATTTTCAAAGATTTCATAATATTTCTGCATGCCAATCAAAATTCCAACAAAAATATAAGTTTCAACTAAACAGTTGAATTTTCAACAAAAAAAAAAATTAGTTTTCAACCAAAAAAGCTGAATTTACCAAAAAAAATGTAATAATTGCTATTTCAATGAGAAAAAATTCTAATTTTTGATTAAAACAGTTAAAAAAAAAAGAATAATTCAAACCAAATTATAATTTAAGGCAAAAAATAATTTTTAATACAAATAAAAAATTTCAAATAACTATTTATTTAAAAAAAAATGTTTTGCTTATTTTAAGTTTATATAAATATAATTTTCATATAGGATTCTTGACAAAAATTTCGAAATATTTCAAATGGAAAATAAAAATTTGGAATAACTATTCATTATTTAAGTTATTTATATCTAAGGTTATGGGTATAAATATAATTTTCCTAAGAGTCTTAAGAAAATTTTCGATGATTTTTGAATATTTCTGATTGTCAATCAATATTCCAACAAAAAATATGAGTTTTAACTAAACAGTTGAATTTTCAACCAAAAAAGCTGAGTTTTCAACGAAAAATGTAATAATTGTTATTTCAATGGAAAAATTTTTCAACGAAAAATGTAATAAATGCTATTTTAATGAAAAAATTCAAATTTTCAATTAAAGACAGTTGAAATCATCTTTCAAACAATTAAATTTCAACCAAATAAATAAATTTTCAAATCACTAAATTTTGTAATGAAGAAGAAAGAAAAATTTCAACAAAATTATAATTTAAGGCGAAAAATATTTTTGTATACAAAATAAAAAATTTCAAATGACTGTTCATTACTTAACTGTTTTTTTTGCTTATTTTAATTTCTATAAATATAATTTTCATATAGGATTCTTGACAAAATTTCACAAAATTTTTCAATATTTCAGATATGTCAAATAAAAATTTCAACAAAAAATATTATTATCAACCAAACACTAACTGAGATATTTTTATAATTTCATTCCTAAAATCTATTCCCTAAGGTCAAACATGGTACAAAAATATCATATAATTTAAAAAATGACCAACTCTTTACAAGAATTTTTAAAATAAAAATCACTGTGTATCATATTCAAAAAAAATTTGGGAATACTTATAAAAGGTATAAATATTTTTCATTTTCAAAATTAATTTATACAGAGTACAGTTTTTATTTGAAATTTCACGACGGTTTTTTGTACCATGTTTGACCCTATCAGGGCAGCATCAAAGAAAAATATTCAGAAAATATGGTCATTAGTTATTAAAATACTGCAAAGACTTACCTTTAAAATTGTTTGTCCTCAAAAAATCATGAGATATTTCTTTATTAAATAAATGTTGTTAAATTTATTTTACAATTATTCGCAATTAATTTCCAATTACAGTTATTTCACAATAAAATAAAATTGTGAAAAATTAATTTTGTAATGTTCAGATAAATATTTTTAGACATTGAAGGTTTCATAAAGTTTTTATATGTTAAGAAAGCATATGAGGACAAGTTAATAATTTTTTGGCTTTTTCTCTTGAAATCCCCAAAATTGTGATTATAGCCTAAAATAGCATGAAAAGAAAGGTAATTATCAGAGGTGAGTATACATTAAAAAAGTTGATTAATTCAGTAAATTAACAATTTTATGAAATTTACAATTTTATAATTAATTCAATTCAATTCTAATATAATTAATTTAATTCATTCATTCATTCAATTTTAATTTGATTTTATAATTTAAAATTGTATCAATTTTATTTTCATTAATTATATACATTGAATTAAAAATGATAATTATTTATTATCATTTGAACTTTGCAATATTTGAAATCGATTTAAAAATAAAACATAAATAATAAAAGATGAAATCACTTGAAAGTGATAACTATTATTAATCTAATCTTAAAATCCCATATACGTTCCTGAAAGTCATAATAAAAAATATTTCGAGACTTCATTACATGCATTTGAAGTCTTTTCTTCAGGTGTCATTCTTGGAAACAAAAATCAACCCAAACCTCCTAATAGCCCACGGAACTGAATCGCGAAGTCGGGCAAGCTCGGCTCGGCCCGAACCATGGGTTCGTGCTCGTGCATTTTCGGCTTTACACGAGGATGGCCGACGCAACGCGTAACAGAGTCTTCTCACCGACACGCTACGTTTGCATGTATTGCTCCCAGATGGGGACGTGGTGGGGGCCGAAAAATCCCACGTTCTGGAGCCTCTGGCACGAATTGACTGAATGTAGCCAGTTAGAAGGAGAGGTCCGCCCAGAGATAGTCCAACCCACTGTAGTCTGTTGTACGATTAAGCCTGCTTGTTTGATTAGGACAGGCCGTAATAGTTCGGGCAGAACGTTAGCACCAATTAGCAATGATGCGTGAATGCTTGAGTTTTAAGCCGTGCACGGTCAATAAACTCTCCTCCCACGCTGCTGATGCTCATATCAAACCTTTCTAAGAGGGCGTTGGCCCTGTGAGCAAATGCTGTTGATGTGACTGTTACCTCAGAGCAAGAGTCGAGCAGGACATGTGCGGTGATGATGTCACCACGCCCACTGCTGATTTGAAAAACGGCCTAGGGTAAAATCACTAGTCAAGAGTTAGCGGGGAAAGTTCCTCCAGATCCTGACGCTTGAGCTGAATTATCCCCATCTTTGCCATGTTTGGATGGAATGGTATCAGAAAGTCGTGCGCCCTCCCGTTTGCGTTCATCCTAATGCTAAAGCGAGTGATGTAGAGCTCCGCAAATTGAACAGTTTAACCGAAACTGTTTTAGTGCTTTATCAAGCAATTCAAACTTTTCCTTCAAATGTAAAACTAATAAAATTCTACATAAACCTGTCATGGCCGATTGAAAAAAAAGGTTTTCTATTGTTTTACTCAATAACAAGAATAAAAAAAATTCTACTAAAGTAGCGGCTTTCGAGAAATGTACCACGATTCAATTCAAAATACCTAAAATTAATGAAGCAAATATCCCCAAAAGTTGTTTAATAGCTCAGCAATTGTTCAACAATTCATTAAATTTGTTATAAATGAATAAGTGAGTGAAAATAAATTCATGGAGAATGGCAGTGATTCGTCAATTGATTCGCACTACTTTACTCTTCTGCATTTTCGACTGTGATCACTTTGATTTAGTATCTCTTACTGTGATTTCAGTATTTTGCTTTCTGTACTTCTCGTACTTTTGCTTATTCACGTATTCTTAGGAACGCCAAAATATATTATGTTTATTTTATTGTGTTTTGGTTTACTTTAATTGTGGAGAGCATAGTCGTTCTTACCAACTGTTCCTTTATTGGTTACTTTCCTTTACTGGATGTACCATTGAGTGAAATTCTCACGTTACTTGCTAAGGATTAATACAATCTTTTTCAGGTAAGGGAAAACGAGAAAAAGTTTTTCTTACACAAAATAACACCTGGTTGGAATCAAACTTTTTAGTACCATCCGAGGCATTCTCCACAAATATTCGATAAACAAAGATCTTCGAAGAATGGTCTAAAAAAACAAGAAAAGAAGAATTTAGTAAATGTAACACTTAATTTCTGGAGGTTCCGTTGGTTTGTTTACTAATTTACAGACTTCAGACAAGAAGAATGCGATTGAAATTATTAAAAAGGTTATTGTAAATTATACGGTAAATGTTGAATGAGCAGTTCAAAGAGAAAAGGCATTTACTAAAATATTTACTAATGATGAGGCTCGTGCACTTTTTGTTGATTTAAAATTAACAAAACATGAGTACTGCGAGACTGCTGAAGATGTAAAACCTGAAAAATTTAAAGCATTCAAAATTGATATTAAAATATGGTGGTGATGGCAAGTCCGGTTTTATCTCACAACATTTTGAAGATTCCGAAAATTCTGATGAAACTTTCTTTTTGATGTACTTGATTCCTCTTATGAATTAAGAAAAGTCCTCGACATTGCTCGGCAAAAAATGCATGCTGATAAAACCTGGAGCATGTCAAAAAAAAGAAATAAAAAATTTCACTTGAATTTGACCTCTGTTGGGGCACAATTTCGCTAAAAACAAATATTTTTCAACAAGGTTTGTTTTATTTTTCTCAACGATACACTGTGAATGATATTCATTTGATCCACGCCCAAAAAAAATTTTTTTAAATAATTTTATGGAAAAACTAATACTTCTTCCCATGATTTTGGTTGTATTCGAAATTTAACAGACATCTTTAAAAAGATGTCCACAATATTTGTAAATAGTTTAACAAAATTTGAGTTGAGGATAAGATTTTTATCCAAGCGTTATTTGTAAAAACTGCCTTTTTTGCATAAAACTAACCTCTGTTGAGGTAACCTACTTTAATCCTTCGGACTGATTTATGAAATATAAATATTATTATCTCACAGAGAAGAGCTCAACGCCTACAATCCACGGAATAAAGAATATAAGATATATTATATAATTTACAAAAGCACTTGAATAATCACTACACAGTGACACTGGGGACCAAATTCTTCATCAACGCAATAATCAGTGGATCCCCAAATTCCAAAAAATGACGATCGTTTATACTCTGGTCTTCACTTTGATGGTCATCCTTAATTCTATTGGTAAATGTGATACAATAATATATCTATAATTTTGATAACGTTTTCAGACTTTTCGCCAATAAAAATTTGTCCGACGTAATCCGCACTCAATTTCAATTGCTGTTCTTTTCCAAACTCCATATCGACGCCTGGGCGGAACAAGGTGTTCGTTCCGAATCTGCCCGAGAAAGGTGTTGGTTCCGAACTTGTTAAAAAAAGGCGTTCTTTCGCCGAAGTATTTCATTCTTGAAATTTTGTAGTGATACCACTGACGCAGGGGATCACACTTTTCTCAAGTAAATTTTCCTTTTTTTATTTAAGCTTTTAATTCATACTATTTCGCATAATTAGATAAAACCTAGATAATACGACACCATTTTTTACATTTATTTTGAAGTCATGCATTTATTAATGTACGATAACTACAATTATCCTGGACGTCCTCCTTCCGCTGATATCAGGAGGTTTATTATACATAATTATTTCTCTTCGGAATCGTGTCTCATTCACAGATTCTAACCATCCTTTTGGCGGTCTACCTCTGGGCATTCTGCCATTTACTTTACCTTTATACACTTGTTTGGTCAGTCGTTCATCTTTCATTCTTTCAAGATGACCGAACCATCTTAACTGATTTCTTTCCCATGTGTCAACTATTGTCTCCTTCGCACCACATTCTTTGAGGATTATCTCGTTTCGGACTTTGTCCATCATTGTTTTTCCGCATATTGTGCGAAGAGGTTTCATGCCAATCGCGTTAATTTTACTCCTGCCCTTCTCTTGACAGGTCCATGTCTCGCTAGCGTATAGTACAGTCGGTACGAATATAGAATTATGTATAGCCATTTTAACTTTTTTTGATATGTTTTTATTTCTGAGCATGGACCCTGCTCTACCGATAACCTGCTTACCCTTATTTATGCGCCTATCTAACTCCTCATCTATTTTTTCGTCGCTAGTGAATAGGCTACCCAGATTAGGGTGTCCCTTATTTAGGGGTCTACATAAATTTTGCGATTTTGGGGTAGGACGTCCCCTCAGTTTTTTCCTTTTGACATGCGAACGCCGTATAATAAATTTCAGCTCAATCGGACGACTGCAAACCCTGCCGCAAGCGGCCTAAAGTACTGGATTTTAAATTAAATTCGCATTTATCGTTACATTTCGGCAGTTTTAATATCTTTGGAGTGCAGAAGTGATTTGAGTGTCAGTAGGTTTTATTTTGAGTTTATCATTTACTCATGCCCACCCTACCTACCCTAACAAGCCTCCCCCGCTCCCCGAAAACGAATGAAAATACGCCGACGGTGGTCGCTGGCGCTCCTGATGTGGCTCAGCCGTTGACCGCGGACAATTTGTGACAGGAAACTTTTTGTTTACGTTTTTTGGTCTGTTATATGCGCGACCGCGCGCGTTTTCTTTCATTTCGCGATATGTGAATGGAAGTCAGTGTTATGAGTGCAACGAAAACAAAGCTCAGTAGAAAGCCGGTCTACCTGATAGATCACACAATTGAGACCATAGCAGGATTCAGGTTGCCTTCGCGAATTCAAGTACTGAGGTTTCTGATCCACCAATTACGGGAACACAGTGGGTCCATGAGTGTTTCTTAAGTATGTAACGCTGCTGCTGATGCTGTGTGTGAAATATGGGAACGGGCTAGAGTTCTTTCAAGGATACGTTTGAAGACCTCTTTGACGTTGCGAATGGTGACGCTATGAAAATCATGAAGGTAGAAGAGGATATAGATTTCTTAGTTCTACAGCGACAGATGGGTCGGCCTGGCTCGAGGTCTTCTGTACGGGATATGAAGCTGCACGGCACGGAGTCAAGACGCTGGGAAAGGCTGCAGAAAGAAGAGGAGAGAAAAAGAAAAATGTAAGGTAAAGCGCCTTAAGTTTTTATTTTTCAAAAATTGCATTAGCTCAGTACCTTGGAAATATTAAAGGTCACTCGCGTTTTCCAGAAACACTCCGGTCATCATTTGCGTCCGCAAGTGCTGTGCATTCGTCTAAGAGTGTTACCGAGGACAGCGATTTTCAGCATGAGAATGCAGACGAAGTAGAGGGCCTCTCAGTTGAGACTAGTAAAATTAAAGAAACAAAGATTAAGAAGAGGAAAGGTTGTGAGAATGTTTTCACTTCAAATTTAGTAGCAACGATTGATACAACTAAGACAAGTGTTAGAAAGTCCACTGCAGTTGTGAGTGCTACAGCAAGTGCACTAAATGTAGATGTCAACACAGTCAATGTTAATAAAAGCATACTTCATCGCTTACGCACAAGTTTGCGAAAGACAAATACTGAAAAAGTTAAAGGAAACTTTCAAGAGAAACTACAGAAATCTGGCACTAAACTTATTGTTCATTTTGACGGAAAAAAAATCAAGTTTGGAAACACTTTGCAAGAGCGATTACCTGTAGTTGTCACGGGCTACAGCGTTGACGAGCAGCTGCTAGGTGCTAGGTTCTTTACTCTCCTTGACTAGTCGTTTAACTTTCCTCTTTTTGTCTTTGTAATCATTTTCGACTCTATTTCTCTCCTCATCGCTAAGAACTGTGATGTTTAATGTTCTCTTGTGCGCTTTTTTCTTTTCTTTCTGGGCTGCTTGAATTTCATCTTTCCACCACGCATCACCAGATTTTCTTCCTACCACTGCCGTACCACACACTTCAATTGCATTTTTAACAATGATATCCCGTAATAAAGTCCACGCGCCCTCTATATCTTTATTGCTTATAAGCGCTTCCGAAGTTGCCCTATCTATGCGTTTGCTTAACTTGTTCTGAAACTCTATTCGTACTTCCGGTTTCTGTAAATTTTGAATCTTTATTCGCGTTTGTTTCGTTTTCTTGTTCTCTTTCTTCTCCATCCCCGCCCTAAGTTCATTTTAGAGACTAAAAGATAATGATCAGTATTGCATTCGGAACCCCTCATGACTCTTGTATCTTTGACTAGTTCTCTTAGTCTTTCATCCGCAATAACGAAGTCAATTACACTTCGGTTATTTCCTTTACACCAGGTGTACGTGTGGATCATTTTATGTCGAAACCAAGTATTGGTAATAAATAGGCCCTTTTCTAAGCATAAGCTAACTAATTTTTCCCCGTTATAATTTTTTCTTGTTGGATCTCCAAAATTACCCAGCACCCTTTCTGTATCTGTATCCTGACGTTGGACGCCGACCCATCCGTTCATATCTCCTAGCAGAATTATTCTTTCACCTTGATCGCAAGTACTTATTGTATCATTTAAAGTGTCCCAGAAGGCGTCTTTGACTTCTCTCGGATCACTGTCAACTGAGGCGTAGCACGCTATGATAAATAATCTTCTGATTCCTACCTCCATTTTAACCCACAGCAATCTGTTCCCCAATCCTATGATTAAATGAAGAAAAATTTTACTTCAGCAGAAATTAATATGAATTGGTATAAAATAAAAAAAACTCATCTTTTTAAAACAGGCTGTAGACTCTTCCATTTTCTGTCAATTTCCAAATTACACTTCAGTTACGCGGTTATAAAATATTTTATGAATATGTTTGTATACAGAAACAAAGTTTATAGAAAAGTAATCGAACTGTAAAATTTTATGTTTGGTTCTTTCCCTATTTTCGAATAGTCGACTGACTTCTTAAGGCACTAGAATCAGACTGATTTTTTTGTTTTGGACAAAGGGCCGCATGGCAAGAGTCAAGTTACAAGTGCGTTTCATTTTTGACCGTTGGAAAAATTGAGTGCTTTGAAATTTTTGTAGATACTTTCGGATTTGTAAGAAAAAATCTTGAAATACTGTGCAGTCCTTGATTTATTGTAAGCGGAAATTTTTGAAAAATGGATTAAAATATTAGTATAAAACTGAGTAGAAGCCATTACATTAATTCCTGAAAATTCTCAAAAGATTTAAGATGTGAGGATCTCTCAAAAATTTTGGAAATACCTTTGAAATCATTCAAATCAATTGAAAATTCCTACGAATAGTGAGCGGAAAAATCTTGAAATATTTTAAAATCCTTGGAATTTCATGAAGTATTATAATTTTCTTTAAATAGGCTCTTTAGATTTGACAATAGAGTTGTATATAGATATATATTAAATGTTCTCCTGCTTGAAATATTAAAATAGTCATAATAATTAAACTGCAATATATTAAGGGCAAAATTATTTATTGGTAATGGATTTTAGCGCATTTTAAGTTATGGCGGATAGCTATGATTAACTTGAAAAAGTGGTATTATTCTAGAATAACCGCTCCAGCCCCCCCCCCCATTTTAATCACTGGTAACTCGGTTATTAATGTGGCTTACAATTTTTTGTTGATGGTGCATATCAGCGTATTTGGACATCCTCAAGGTTATGCAATCTATACTTTGACTCTTTTCATGGGGGAGGCTGGAATGCCACTAGCACCCCCCCCCCCCGTGTAACATCTGATATAACTCTTTGAGTTTCGTGGCGCAACCTTTTTTATTGTTGGCGCATATGAGCGCATTTTCGGCACAATTTAGTGGGCTAATGAAAACCCTAAAATTATGAGTGGGGGGGGGGCTGATGTAACTGGCCTTAAATATCTTTAAACAGTCAAAGTTATCTAATGGTATTTAGAAATCTTTGAAATCTTTGAGATTACCTTAAAATGCTTTGATATTTCAAAAGTTGATTTGTTAACTCCTCGGGTCATTATATCAGGCGAAATTTATAATTGCTGAAGATTTTAATATAAGGAACTATAATGATGCTTTCAAAGGTAGACTCTCAGATATTTGTACAAGAAAACTATGCAAATTTGCTGAATCTATGGATCTATCACATTATAAAAAAATTGCAAATAAAAATTAAACATTTGTTGTAACAGATTGCAACTACGTTACAAATAATGTGCTTTGTTAAATGTACCTCTTCGAACAATCGCAAAACTATCTGGTTTTTCAATACATCAAAGAACTATTTAAAAATCAAAGACAAAGTGAGCTCGGTTCCGTTAAAAAAAAATCCATTTTCAATTTCAAAAACTCGAAATATCACGATGCTTATAAAAAACTTCATTCTTGTTTCTTCTTGCAGATTTCAGTTCACAATTTGAGTGTTTACCTAATGGTGCTCCTATTCCTGGTGTTCCTCGTGGAACACCATCTTCTTCTTTGTCGACTTCTTCTTCCGACAGACAGTGTTCTCCTGCCAGGTATCTTCCTCCTGCCGAGCCTCCTTTTCGTGCCAGATCCAGGTCTCCTCCTGCCAGGCCTTCATCTACAACGCTTATTGTTTCGACCGACGGAAGAAGATATGGACTTGACCATCTTGAATTTATTCGGATTACTCCCTTGAGGAATCCGAACCGGCTTTTTGTACTTCGAAGATATACTTTTCCTGCGAATAAAGCAATCCGAATATTCGAAAGACGATTGGTCTATGGGCCTGTCCCAACCCAAGAACAGATTGTATTATCAACATTCGATGGGGATGTCTTCGCAATATTAGAGAGTGTTGACGCTTTTTCTGGAATATATAGATATAATACTCAAGCTCAGGGTAAAGTACGGATCAAAATAAACATGGAAAGCGGCACGATTAGTCGACTTACCCAAGATGAAGTCACGGAAACTCCAGTAGGTTGCCGTCGCCCAATCTTATCGAATTTTAAAGTAGAGCGTGTAAACCACAATCATCAACACAATTGATTCAATAAAGAAATTTTAAATTAAAATATACAATTCTTGGTTGTTTGAAATCGTGTTAAAATATTACAAGAAACTTGTAATTACTGAAATAATCCACAGTCCGTCCTTTTCGAAAACAAATAGAAAAAGTTCAATTTCATTCCTTCACGAGAATATTGTCTGAGCAAAATTATTATAGGTTTAGCAGTGATGTAAAATAATCAGTTACTTTTTTGTAACAGGAACTATAAAAATCGTTAGTTTTTTTTTTACTTTCGATCTGTGGTTCGCAATTCTTTTTTCCAATAATATATTTTAATATTTATATATAATATTTATTAATATTAATATTTTATTGCTCTTGCGATGATTTTTTTTTTCAATTTGATCGATTCAACGGATGGAAAAGTCTAAATACTGAACTCTTCAATAAAGCTTTAAAAATTGTTCGTAATACTGGCATGCCGAGCAGCGCGCAGTTGGAGGAAATTCACTTTTTTGTTATAAAAAGTCTAGAGCCTTTTATGGTATACAGATCTTTTGAATTAAAGTGCATTATATTCAAAAAGAACGCACAGTTTGAAACTTTGTTTGTCTCCAGGATGTCAACTCAATTATGGAAAAAAATTCCCTGTCAATTCCAGGTTTTTCCAGCTATAATTTTTCTTCTGATACGGAGCTATTCAAGTATTGAGAATCGTCTTTTAGTTAAGACATCGAACCTACACCCTTTCAAAGCATTACATAATACTTGTAAAGTCTTATCGAATATTAAAATAAATTAATAATAGTGAATACATAATCAATAAGTTTTTAGTTTGTTCCTAAGGTTCACCAAGAACAGCAAGAATGTTTTCCTTGATTTTTTTCTATCTAGGATGTCTTGAAACTATCTTTCGATAAAAATCAAATCTTCTTTTGAGCCGTTTTTAAAGAAAAAGAATCCAGTTTCAAAGTGAAAAAATCGAAATACCCTATTCTTTCAAAAACTTAACGAAATGTAAAACCATGTTAAGGAAGCGAAATTGTTTTTTGGAAAAATTTCGACAAAAGGATTCCCTAACTAATTTTCAATCTAACCTTGCTTTCTTGAAAAACTTGATTTTTCATTTCATTATAAATTTCTTTTCATCAAATTTCTTGTTCTTGATATTATCATTCAATTTTCTTCTCATAAGGTGACAGAATTAAAAAAAAATATTTCAAGACAATTTGAATAATAATATTTGAAAGGTTGCATGTCTGAAGGGCCTAACCTACAATTTCCGAGTTTTAAGACAATTTCGGACAGTGATGGAATATCCAATTTGTGATTTAATATTACAGTGAGTATTATCTGTCTAGCTCTTGAGTTCCTGAATGGACACAAAACAAATTTGATAAAAAAATACTATTTTTGATAAAAAAATACTATTATGTTTCGATTTGAAAATATGTTGGGGGGATTTTTTTGTCGCTCGAGGGACAAGTCAGCCGACATTGGCTATTCAGCTTGATGCGACTGCGCACGCGCAATAGAACACAAGCGCAAATTAACAATTAAGCCTTCATGGCATGTTGAAAAACAAGAAAAAATCATATTATAAAAAAAATCATTCGGTCAGAATTGTTATTAGAACCACTTTTATTTTTCCAATCAATAATGTAATTTTAGAACATTTTTGGGTTAGGCAAGTCCAAATTTCGACTTGCACTATTTTGTTTATGTTATTTCTATATTAACCATACTTTTTGTATTACATTCAAACTATTCCTTTCTAAAGTTTAAAAAAATTTTATATTGATAAAATATGAATGCTTTTATTTAGCATTCTTTATTCTTTAAGTCTTTCACGTTTAAATGTTGTTACCCCTGGAACATATTTACGTCGCTGGATTTTTATTCTCTAATATTGAAACATAAAATATTTAAAAATCTATATCAACCAATTTTTAAATACGCGGCGTTTTAAATATTTTTGAATCTAGTTGAATAACTTATTAAGTGAATCATTCTAATTAGTAAAATCTGTTCAAAAAATGCTTATTTTCGTTATTTTAATATTTTTATGAATGTCACGTTTTTTTGTGTCTGAAGATCATCACTGTATACATAAATTTTCACAGCTTTTCATTTTTTGATCCGTAAGAGAGATCTTTTCAAATATTCAATTAAATTTTGTTCATATTTAAGAAAATTACATGTACAATTGATAATTAAGACATTTTTTTAATTTACATGATCATGACAGACGGTATCCTCAAATAATTCACTTAACGCTTATTTTCATGAATAAATAATTACCAGTCAAATTTTTCACTTGAAAGTTTTTAAAAGAAAAAATTTTAACTCTTGGTCCAATCCAACCCAGCTCGGCACAAGAATCGCATCAGCATTTTTGCCATCACAGTGACGGGAGCCAACTATCCGCACGGATCGAAAAAGCTTGTGATGGTTGAAAGAATCTCTCTTGTAGTTTTTTGCGTAGCGCCTATCAAAGGTGCCGTTAGCCGAAAGTCGTCGCTCTGAGGATTCCATAACATACCCAGCTCGTTCACTGGACGATCCACACTGATACGAATCCAAGAAGGTCGTAGGCACTCTTCACTAGGGCAATCCTGCAATAGATGTTGATTCTTGGCGACCCACTTGCGTAATGTAAATCCTCCAGCATTCAATAATTGTCTAAGTTGATCTCGAAGGTGAAGGGCCGAATCGATGCTGTATGCTGCAAACAAAATTTCGTCGACGTAACTGTGCTTCATCAAAGAAATCACTGCTTCTGGATAACATTTCCCTTCATCGATTCACAACTGCTGAATGACTCGAAGAGACAGATAAGGTGCGCATGATTCACCGTAGGTGACTGTGAGCTATTAAAAGTGTCGAACAGGCTCCTCCTCAGAAGGGCTCCAAACGATCTGTTGTAGATCAACATCGCGATCATTGATTCTGATTTCGCGATAAATGATTCTTACATCTGTACAGAAAAGAAAGGAATATTGGGGCCATCGCACTATTACCATCCAGGGATGCGTTTGGTGTTTTGGGACCAGTGAATAGAGCATCGTTGAGACTGTATCCAGTCGAAGTGAGGCACAAGGCGTTGAAAACGACCTGAAGCTTGGATTCTTGATCCCCTTCCTACCAGATGCCATGATGTGGGATCTAATGGACTGGTCTGTTGCAGTTACGAACCTCTTGGTGGTTTAACTCACGCATGAGGCCCAGTCGGAGATATTCGTTCATGAACTCAATGTAAGCCTTCGCCATGTTAGGTTCTCCCCTCATGAGTCGATGCAATGACGTCAAAGCAGCGAATGCGCCCGGAAGACTTTTGCCAAGAAAGTTGACAATATCGGGTCTGATGGGCAGCCGTAAGATGTAAAGATCATCCGAGTCTCGGCGAAGCTTGCTGGAAATATTTTCACATTGTTTGAGCTGAATGATCTCCATCTTTGCCATGTTTGGATAAAATGGTATCAGAAAGTCGTGCGCCCTGAAGTTTGCGTTTATCTTGATGTAAAAGCAAGTGGTGTAGAGCTTCGAAAATTGAACAGTTTAAGCGAGACGAACAAGTTCTGCTGGCCTGGATTTTTCTTTTGGAAAGTTTTTACAACGAAGACTGTTTACTACTTACGATGACGGCATTGTTAGATGTAAGGCTATTATCTCACAATTCGTACAAGACTGAGGCTTGATTACTCATACCAAACTATTGTTATTAGATTAGTCTATATGAATAATTATACCTCTCCGAAATGTTAAGAGACTGCATCTATGTAACAACTAGGACTGATAGTTGATAAGCGATCGTCCATATTTTACGTAAGACGTTTTTCTTTTGTTTAAATAAAGACGAGAATAAAATTGCTGTGAAGTTGAAAAGGACACAACGATATAAACAAAAGAAAAACATCTTACGTAATAAATGGACGATCCCTAAGAAAACGTCGTTAGAAGTACTGAGTCTGAATAAATGAGAATTTATTTGTTAATTATTTCATTGTTTAATTTATCTTCTTCTTTCTGGGTCCGAAATATTTTCATCGGGACTTGAGGCTAGGTAGAATAAAAATATAGAAATAACCAACTCTTTCAATATACATGCTTCGCTTTAAAGGCGAATATTTATGCTGAAACTAAATTTACAATTCAAAGAACAGTCGTTTGGAAGTGCACGTATTTTTGTGTCGTAATCACAGTTTGAGAAATCTTGCGTTCAATTCATCAACAAATTAAAAAAATTGTTCCTGAAAATTTGCAGAATTTATAATATCAAGAGCAAATCTCACTCTTCAAATCTGAGCCAAGAACGAGAATAAATATTACGTAATTACTGAGTAATCACAATGAATATTTAATCGAGCAATAGAAATTTCTAAGAGATTCGTCGCACAGTGGTGCAAAAAAAATATCTGTGGACAAACTGATATTCAGAAGTGCTTTATCAAGCAATTCGAACTTTTCCTTTAAATTTAAAACTGATAAAATTCTACATAAACCTGTCATGGCCGATTGAAAAAAAGGTTTTCTATTTTTTTACTCAATAACAAGAATGAAAAAAAAATTCTACTAAAGTAGCGGCTTTCGAGAAATGTACCACGATTCAATTCAAAATACCTAAAATTAATGAAGCAAATATCCCCAAAAATTGTTAAATAGCTCAGCAATTGTTCAACAATTTATTAAATTTGTTATAAATGAATAAGTGAGTGAAAATAAATTCATGGAGAATGACAGTGATTCGTCAATTGATTCGCACTACTTTACTCTTCTGCATTTTCGACTGTGATCACTTTGATTTAGTATCTCTTACTGTGATTTCAGTATTTCGCTTTCTGTATTTCTCGTACTTTTGCTTATTCACGTATTCTTATGAACGCCAAAATATATTATGTTTATTTTATTGTGTTTTGGTTTGCTTTCATTGTTCAGAGCATAGTCGTTCTTACCAACTATTCCTTTATTGGTTACTTTCCTTTACTGGATGTACCATTGAGTGAAATTCTCACGTTACTTGCTAAGGATTAATACAATCTTTTTCAGGTAAAGGAAAACGAGAAAAAGGTTTTTCTTACACAAAATAACATCTGGTTAGAATCAAACTTTTTAACACCATCCGAGGCATTCTCCTCAACTATTCGATAAACAAAGATCTTCGATGAATGCTCTCAGAAAAACAAAAAAAGAAGAATTTAGTCCATGCAACAGTTAATTTCTGAATGTGAAGTCGGTTTATTTACTAATTTACGGTCTTCAGAAGACAAGAGGAATGCGATTGAAATTATTAAAAAGGGTATTGTAAATGATACGGTGAATGTTGAATGAGTAGTTCAAAGAGAAAAGGCATTTACTAACACATTTACTAATGATAAGGCTCTTGCACTTTTTGTTGATTTAAAATTAACAATACATAAGTACTGCGAAACTGTTAAAGATGTGAAACCTGAAAAATTTGAAGCATTTAAAATTGATATTAAAATATGGTGGTGATGGCAAGTCCGGTTTTATCTCACAACATTTTGAAGATTCCAAAACTTCTGATGAAACTTTTTTTTTGATGTACTTGGTTCCTTTTTATCTTGAATGCTCAGACGATCCATCATCGTTATTAATTTTGAAAAATCCTCGACTTTTTTCGCCAAAAAATTGCATGCTGATGAAAGTCGGAGCATGTTAAAGAAATGAAATAGAAAATTTCACTTGAATTTTACCTTTGTAGGGGCACAATTTTGCTAAAGGAGAAATATTTTTAAACCAAGTTTGGTTTATTCATTTCAACGATACATTGTGAAAAATATCCATTTGATCCACGCCCAAGAAAATGTTTTCTTAACAATTTTATTGAAAAACAAATAATTCTTCCCATGATTTTGGTTGCGTTCAACATTTAACAGACATCTTTAATGATTTATGAAATATAAATATTATTATCTCACAGAGAAGAGCTCGACGCCTACAATCCATGAAATAAAAAATATAAGATATATTATATAATTTACTAAAGCACTCGAATAATCATTAAATAGTGACACTGGTAACCAAATTCTTCATTAACGTATTAATCAGTTGTTCCCCTAATTCAAAAAAATGACGATCGTTTATACTCTGGTCTTCACTTTGATGGTCATCCTTAATTCTATTGGTAAATATGATACAATAATATATCTATAATTTTGAAAACGTTTTTAGACTTTTCGCCAATAACAATTTGCCCGACGTAATCCGCACTCAATTTCAATTGCTGTTCATTTCCAAACTCCATATCGACGCCTGGGTGGAATAAGGTGTTCGTTCCGAAACTGCTGGCCAAAGTTGATGGTTCGTAGTTTGTTTAAAGAAGGTGTCCGTTCCGAATCTGCTCGAGAAAGGTGTTGGTTCGAAGTTTGTTTGAAGAAGGTGTTGGTTCCGAATCTGCTCGAAAAAGGTGTTGGTTGCAAACTTGTTCAAAAAAGGCGTTCGTTCGCCGAAGTATTTCATTCTTGAAATTTTGCAGTGATAACACTGACGCAGGGGATCAAACTTTTCTCAAGTCCACATTGCATGGCAATATCGTTATTTCAAAATAAATATAAAAAGTGGTGTTTTATTACCTTAGTTTTATATAATTATGTACAATAGTATGCATTAAAAGCTTAAATAAAGAAACAGAAAATTTACCTTAGAAAAGTTCGAACCCCCGCGTCAGTGGTACCACTACAAAATTCCAGGAATGAAATACTTTTGCGAATGGAAGTCTTTTTCGAAGAAGATCGGAACCAACACCTTTTTTGAGCAGATTTCGAACGAACACCTTCTTTAAACAAACTTCTGCCAGTAGATTCGGAATGAACACCTTATTCCACACAGGCGTCGGTATGAGCTCGTCCGAAATAAATGCGAATTTAATCTCAATTCATTACGGCGGAATTCAGAAAGTGTGTTTTCAAAATTGAGTATAAGAAAACTGCATTCTTTTTCCTTCCTGCAGATTTCAGTTTACAATTTGAGTGCTTACCTAACGGCGCTCCTATTCCTGGTATTCCCCGTGGAACACCATCTTCTTCTTCGTCGTCGTCTTCTCCCGACAGACAGCGTTCTCCTGCCAGGTACCTTCCTCCTGCCGAGCCTCCTCTTCGTGCCAGGTCCAGGTCTCCTCCTGCCAGTTATATATCACCATCTACAACGCTTATTGTTTCGTCTGAAGGAAGAGGGTATGGACTTGACCATCTTGAATTTATTCGGATTACTCCCTTGAGGAATCCGAACCGCCTTTTTGGACTTCGAAGATATACTTTTCCTGCGAATAAAGCAATTCGAATATTCGAAAGAGGAAGCCATAGGCCTGTGCCAACTCAAAAACAAATTGTTTTATCAACATTCGATGGGGATGTCTTTGCAATATTAGAGAGTTCTAATGCTCTTTCTGGAATATATAGAAGTTATAATCGGATCAAAATAAACATGGAAAGCGGTACGATTAGTTCACTTACCCCAGGTGAAGTCACGGAAATTCCAGTAGGCTGCCGTCGCCCTATCTTAGCGAATTATAAAGTAGAGCGTGTAAATCACAATCATCAACACCATTAATTTCATTGAAAAAATGTAAAATTAAAATATAAAATTGTTGTTTATTTGAAATCGCGTCGAAATATTACAATTAACTTGTAATTAGTGCAATAATAATAAAAGGTCAATATATGATGGTTCTCAAGGGTTCGATCTCTCGTCAATGGCCCAGTCAGTCCTTTCGTTTAGCAGTGATGTGAAATAATTAGTTACTATTTTCTAACAGGAACTATAAAAATCGTTCGTTTTTTTCAGTTACTTCCGAAATATGGTTCACAATTCTTTTTCCCGACAATACACATTTTATTGCTCTTGCAATTATTTTTTTTAATTTGGTGGATTCAACGGATGGAAAGTCTAAATACTAAACGCTTTAATAAAGCTAGAAAAATTGTTCCTAATACTACAGTTTGAAACTTTTGTTTTCTCCAGAGCGACAACATAATTATGGAAAAAAATGCCCTGTCAATTCCAGGTTTTTTCAGCTATAATTTTTTTTATGCGGAGCCATTCAAGTATTAGGAATCGTCTTTTATGAAGACATCGAACTTACACTCCTCCAAAGGATTACATAATACTTCTAAAGTCCTATCGGATATTAAAATAAACTAATCGTTGTTGGTTCAATGGGATAGGGTTTTCTTTCGCAAAAGACCAAAGTTGATTTGAGGTGTAGTTTATAAATTCTTCTTTTATTTTGCTCACTCTAGTGCTTTCAAGGACAATTAAACTAAGAGTGTGGTTTTTACAAGTAGAACATTTGTGAATAAGTAATAAAGCCTGTTTTAAAAAAAAATTCTTTAAAAAATCGTTTTTTTTGTTGGCCTTGCGACTGACCCTAACCCCTTAAGGTAAAGATCGAGTTTCAGGCGAGAGAGCTAGTGAAAGATACAAGGGCCATGAGGGGTTCTGAATGAAATACTGATCACTCCTTCTGGTCTCCAAAATAAACTTGGGTCAGGGATAGAGAAGAAAGAGAACCGAACAAACGAAACAAACGCGAATCATGATTGAGAATTCACAGAAACCGGAAGTGCGAATAGATTTTCAGAATAAGATAAACGAACGCACAGATCAGGCAACTTGGTAGGCGCTAATAGATACAAAAATATAGAGGGTGCATCGGCTTTGTTTGAGGATATCATTATTAGGAGAGCCACTGAAGTGTGTGGTACTGCAGTTGTAGGAAGGATGTCTGGTGATGCATGGCGGAATGATGAAATTTAGACAGCCCGACAAGAAAAGAAAGAAGCGTAAAACAGAACGTTGAACATCATAGGTCTTAGCGCTGAGGAAAGAAATAGACTTGAAAATGATTACAGACACAAGAAGAGGAAAGTTAAACGACTAGTCAAGGAAAGTAAATATAAAATCAGAATAGAAGAAGAGAAGAAAATGCAAAAAGATTTCGAAGGAAGCAAAAAACTGTTTCAAAAAAGGATGAAAGGAAATAAAAGAACAGAGAGATCCATAAGAGATATCTTCTGAAATATGCAATTAAATATCGTTCATATTTAAGAAAATTACATGCACAATTGATAATTTAGAATTTTTTGAAATTTACATATTCATGACAGACGGTATCCTCGAATAATTCACTTATCGCTTATTTTCATGAATAAATAATGACCAGCAAAAAATGTCACCTTAATGTTTTCAAAAGAAAAAATTTTAACTGTTTTTTGATGTCCAAAAGGGAAAAATGGTCGGAATGAAAATAAAAGGAAGTATCGAAATTTAAGCTTTTAAACGGAAGAATAATTTTAAACAATGTTGTTTGAAAAGTTAAACTATTGTGGCAGAGTACATTACAAATTTCAGAATTTCTGATCGGAACCGTGATTTATAAATCTGTTGGTAACAAGTTAAAAAAAAAAATTTTCCGCTAAAGATTCGATAGAATTCTTTCATTACCAATTTCATTACCAATTCATTTTCAAAATTTTTTAGGAAAATAATTTTTTCTATTACAAGACTGTATATTAAGGGGGTCGTCTGGTATAGAGGGCTGAAAATGAGAAGTTGGAGCGGTTCACCGAGGAAAGACAAATATTAGCTGTTCAAATACACAAGAAAAGGCAATTGGTTTGGCGCCAAGTTTATAATGATTCAAAGAAAAATATGTCATTGGGTTTTCTGGAAGTTGTAAAATGATAACTGCAATATATCAATAATAGCATATATTCTGGACCTTTAGTTTAATAGTATTTCCGTGATACTAGAAT
Source organism: Andricus curvator (assembly GCA_932195095.1). Taxonomy (NCBI): domain Eukaryota; kingdom Metazoa; phylum Arthropoda; class Insecta; order Hymenoptera; family Cynipidae; genus Andricus; species Andricus curvator. Next base: position 283,668 of record CAKNYM010052448.1, read on the forward strand.
TTTTAGAAAATATTTTTAACACATGGAACGTTTTTAAATATATATACTTTTTTTCAAAGTCGAATATGTATGTGAATGTATATGTATGTATAATCATAATTTGACAAATCTTGCGTTTAACTCATCGCCTAATTAAAAAAATTGTTCCTAAAAATTGGTGAAATTTATAATATCAAGAGCAAATCCTACCATTTATATATAGGCCAAGAATACGAATAAATATTACGTAATTGCTGAGTAACCAAAACAAATATTCAATGAAAAAATGAAAATTTCTGTGAAGCTAAAAATAAGCGATTCATCGTACAGTGAGGCAAAAAAAATGTCTGTGGACAATTTGATATTCAAGAGCGATTTCGCAAGCGATTCAAACTTTTTTTTAAACTTAAACGTAATAAAATTACGCATAAATCTATTACAGCCGATTTGAAAAAATGTTTTTTTTTATTTAATAACAAGAATTAAATAAAAAAAACTTTCTTCTAAAGTACCTGCTTTCGAGAAATACTTAAATTCAATCCAATGTACATAGAATTAATTAAGCAACTTTCCGCAAAAGTTGTCTGATAGCTTAGCGATTATTTAGCAATTTATTAAATTTGTCACAAACAAATAAGTGAGTGAAAATGAATTCATGGGGATTGGAAGTGATTCGTTAATTGATTCGCACTACTTCAGTCTTCTGCATTTTCGTGTGTGATCACTTTGATTTAGTATCTCTTACTGTGATTTCAGGATTTCTCTTTCTGTGTTTCTCGTACTATTACTTATTCACGTATTTTTGGGAACACCAAAATGCCAATTAAAACCTGGGCATGTAAAACGGATGCGGAGAAAGATGTTCGTGATACCAGGAAGAAATTCATAAAAAGAGAAATCCGTCAATAATTTGGATTAATTGTGAACACTGCCAAACAAGGTGCTGCTGATGGAAACACAGCCAGAATGTTCTTCGAAAATTATGAGACGATTTCCAAATAATTACTGGCTTCGATGTGAAAATTTTGATCAGCTTTTACTTACTGTTAGAAGTTTCAAAATGTTGTAAAGCCATCGATACAAACAAGTTTTGCAAAACTTGTCTGAAAACAGCAGACTTGTGTGTATAAGAATACGGCTCGTACTTAATGCCAGCATCAATGAATAAAGTTTTCATTCATTGTTCAAATATTACCGACTCCTTCGTTGTCCCAATCGGTCAATAATGAAAAGAGGCACAGGAAGCTAAGAAGAAAGACTTTAAAAGATGCAGGGGGAACAATGCCAGAAAAGCAGTAGTTTTGACACTGATACTGATTTACTGCATTACCTCTTATTCAGCGCTGATGCTTCCATACATACGAAAACGGACGTTTTTGTATGTCATTTTCTTTGAGCTTTGAAAGAATTCAAGCGCAAGTTCGGTCTCTTTGCGCTTTTTAAGTTTCCGGTTTGGTGGAGAGGGCACAAAGATCTAGAGATGAAACCAACCGCAGATGAACTCTGTGGAGTTCGCGTGCAGGAAATGAAGGAAATTTGAATCATATGTGAGTCTAAGCAAATAAGGCGCGAATTCACTAAGAATAACAATATATTCATTCAGAGAATTTAATAAATTAAAGATTGCAGAGGAATTGAACATTAAAAATCGAAATCGAATCCCGCCGACAAGGAAATTATGTTGACGATAAAATATGCCGGAATCGAGGGGCTGCTCACTGAGATTTCATATGACTCCCGACTTACGGAAGTTCCTGTGGCGGTCAGTAGGAATCTCTGTCATCTACTCCAGGCCTGCCCAAGTAGGGGAAATCTGCTTATTTTCCAGATGGGAATTCAACACCACCACCGACCTCTACTCATTCAACTTCACGAGAGCGACCACCCCGAAGCGTCTGGACCTGTGAAAAGGGAAGTGGTGGTGGAACTCGAACATGTGGCGAATGAGCAGTTTTCCCCTACTTGGGCAGGTCTGGTCTACTCACTACTGCACAGTCATTTGGTTAGTCCAAGTTAGTCCCAGTTATTCTCAATTAGTCTCAGTCACAGGTAGTCTGTCCCCCACAGCATCTCTGCTTTCTCCAGCCGGTCGGCGCGGTACCAGTGACTTACCGCGCGACCAACTTTTCGGGGGAGTCTCAGACTATCTTTTCGAGGGAGCCTCATGACGAGTCATGAGAAATCTGGTTAGTTCGAGGGAGGTCTCTACGAAGTCTTCGTTATTCCAGTGGCAATCATTGTTAGTCTGACTTCCTAATTCCTGAGTGACAAGCCCCTCGGAATAACCGCTTAGAAGTTTACCATATGACAGAATTCCGTATCAATAGAGACAGTTTCCGAATTTAATTTAAAAATTATAGATATATTATTGTATTCACCAATGGAATTGAGGATAACCGCCAAGGACAATATGAGAGTAGAAATAATCCTCATATTTTCTAATTAGAAGGAAAATTAATTAATGTATTAATATAGAATATTATTCACAATATACCTAATGACTACTCTGGTTTTTTATTAAACTATATAGTATATCATGTATTCCTCATCATAGATTATGAGTATCAAGGTTGTCCTCAGATATTTACATTTCATTAGCCACTTTCAAGGAAAAAAGTGTACCCACTAAATTCGTTTCAACTGATATCACAATTTATATAATCTTTCACGTTTCAGTCCAAATTATCATTCTTCACGATAATTCGCTTTTCTAATTGGCAAAAATATAATTCTTCACGGAAATTCCCTGTTCTCAACTCAAAATACAAGGAAAACTAATTGTAATTCTTTACGGAAATCTCCTTTCCCAACTAGGAATTATAATTCTTTTGGGAAATTCACTATTCCAAGTCAGAATTGTAATTATTTCGAATAATTCCCTATTCCAAGTCAAACTTATGATTTTTTCACGAATTTCCTGTTTCAACTCCGAATTCAAGTAATCAAATATATAAACCCCAATTCAAATTTGCATATTACTATATTCCAGATTTTCTCGTATTTCCACTTGAATTGTAACAGAATCATTAAAACTCTTTTGGTTGAACACAAATACTTCTGACCAAAATTTTTCCATTCACAGCAGTTTTCCTAAAAGTGACGGAGGATGACTCAAAAATGATAAATGATCAATTTTTTTTTACTCGTTTGAAGTCGCATTGAGATACTTAGTAGTCGCGTCTTGACGTTAGAAATGTAAAAACCAAAATTGAATAATTGTTGATGACGCATAAAATGTGAAAATTCCAGCTAGTCATGTTTTTATGAACTTAGTTCTAAGCGTTCCTTCAGAAAAACTTTTAAATTCATTAAGAAACTTGTTTTTGCCTTTTTTTATTGATGAGGTTATACTTTTTGATAGAGTGAAAGACCACATAAGGTACATAGCTTAGGCTTAATTATAAAACTTAACTTCTAAGGTACTTGAGCATTTTCAGTCTACAATTTTGTTTTGCTGTTGAGCTCCTTATTGAAGCATTCTTTACTATTATTTGTTTATAACAAATATTAAACTAAATATTTACGTTCTTTGAGTGTACCTATACTGATTCTAATGTCTATTAAGACGTTAATTAAGTCTTAATAGAATCTTAAGAATTTTTTTTATTTGTGGATGACTCCTTTAGGTGTGTACCACATGGTACGTATTCCGTATCAATAGGGACAGAAAATAGCTAGAAATTGGGATAGAATATAGATTAAGTCGCACTAATTCTTATTTGTGTATAGTTAGCTTTAGAAGTCTATTTTGATTATAATCATATTATATGATAAAATATTCACCAATAGAATTTAGGATGAGAACCACAAATAATGCGACAGTAGAAATTCTCATATTTTTAAATTAGAGGAAAAACTAGTTAATGTGTTTATAAAGAAAAAATGTAATTACTAATTTCTTTAAAACCGATATAACAATTTATACAATCTTTTACGTTACAGTTCAAATAATAACTGTTGACCAAAATGTATTTTCTTGAAAATTCGTCTTTTTTAATTTCAAATTATCTTTTTGTTTGAAAACTGAACAATGTTGTCAAAAATTCGTTTTGAAGTTTTGGTAGAAAATTAACCTTTATGGTTAAATATTATATAGTTTTTTTTTATGTGGAGAGTTTAGAAGCGCTAACCAGAAGGCACCAGAGGCTGTAAGTTCGATCGCGGGCCCAAAAAACGATGCTCGAACCCACGGAAGTTTGGGAACGATTGCGCCGTCTCTTATGGCGCCTATGAGACGCACCTACGCGAAAACTCTGGCGAACTTGAACGGAGTGTCGTTAGTCAGGTACTTCGAATTTTGCCAATATTGTCTCTTTGCATGCCTGTAGGCACAGCAAGTCCAAGCCAGGCCACAGTTCATCTTATCCACACAAAGATATGAGATTTTTAACCTGTGAAAGCCAGACAAATTTTGGAACAGCAGTACCCGAATCTGCAAGGGTCTGCAGCCGTAACAGACAAATTCTAGCCAGCAATTCTTTTATTTCAAGCCAGTGCAAAGGTACTGGAGCTCGAAACTGGTTTCCCCAAATAGTTATATTCCTTGAAAATCTCGAGCTGCATGTCATTGAAAGTGAAACTCAGAATCCTAGGTGGCCTCTCTCTATGAAAGATCATGGTCTTAGTCTTTGACGTATTAACCTCCATAAGATCTAGGTCATGATAATCAGCAAGGACATTAACTTTTCTCTAAAGGTCAATGCAAGAGTCAGCAAGCATCACGATATCATCGGCATATGCCAGCAAGATAATCTTCATCAAGTGATTGATAGAGATCCCCCTTACACCCCGGTTCCGAAAAAAATCTACCGGGTCTCCAATCAACAAAATAAAAAAGAACAGACTTCAAAGGTCCGCTTTGGAGAACCCCGCAAGTCATGTGCACTGGGTCAGTGAGTCCCTCAGGTGTATGGATGGACATTTCAGCTGCATCGTAAAGGCTTTTCATTATCATAATGAATTTCGTACTAATGCTCAGTTTCAACAGTTTAGACTAAAGAAGAAGGTTGGGACTGCCTGAAGGAAAGATCCTTTTAAAATCAGCTAAACACGCAAAAACTTTACGTCCAGGAGTGGAGGGATGAATCTGAATAATAGAGTTTAGAACATATATATGGTCCATACAGCGTCTGGAAGCCCTGAAACCTGCCTGAAATTCGGTTATACCCTGGTATATCCAGGACGATCCGTGTAAATATTTTTGCAATAACATTCACGAGCGCAATATCTCTGTAAGAACCCGGATCCTCTTTATCACCCTTCTTGAATAACACGCCCGTGAGAATAGTTGCCCATGAAGGGGGAACCTCCTCAGTCTCCCAGATCCTTCTGAACAGACACTCAAGGTAGTCCAGACCTAATTCAGGTAAAGCTCGGTGAAACTCGGCGGGAACACCATCGTATCCAGGTGCTTTCCCCCTTTTACATTTACGGATAGCATCTTTGATTTCATCTTTTGAGATTTGGGCATCCAGAAGGGGATGCGTATTTTTACCCCAAGAAAGATCAAGGTTCACTTTAGGAGGATACAAAGTATTCTCAAAAGCTTGCCACAATTGATTGTCAATGTTACTATTCTGTGCAAGTCTAGGCTTTAAGAAGTTAACTGCTCTATACAAATTTGCCGTCCCTCTGGCAGATGCAAGAGCCTCTTGAAAGGCCTTCTCATACGAAATTTTTCTAGAGATCAAAAGTGAGCTATAAGCTTTTTTATGTGAATTAAATTTCCTAATATCCTCTGACTTGAACATGAACCCTGACCTTTTACACTCTTTCAGGTTATTTCCAGCTTTTCTTTTGACATTGAAACATGCCCAGTTGAATCAAGGCTTTTTCGATATAAAGCGCAAAGAAGTAGCAGAAATCATACAAGCAGTTCAGGCCGCCGCATTAATTGCAGAGATAAGATTTTCGTTTGAGGCAGCGACGGAAGAGCCGAGCTCCACCTGCAAATCGGGGAGAATTAGTGAATCTAAGAATACCCCCTTCTATCCTCCCTCCAGGTCAGCCTTGCATTCATATTAATATTACCCTTTACAGTGTTAGTTTCTCGTAGAACCCCCTCCTCCCGGTAGCAAAACTCTACACAGACCGGAAGATGGTCAAAGCGAGTAACGATCCGAACAATTTTGAGGTCATTTATCACTTATATGAAAGGTACAGCGCATTCCGCGAGATCTATGGTATTCCCTCCTCCAAAAGAGAAGCGAGTAATGCTAGCCGTACAATCACCCTTGAATTTTCGATTCAGTATAACAAAACTATTCATTCTAAATAATGATTCACGATAGTACCACGTTTACAAACTACAGAATTGGCTAATGGCCTCCCCGAGCTCGCATTCGACCGGTATAACATCAGGGCATACCTGATTTAAATTCCCGATCCGCGCATTGAAGTCTTCTCCCCCAGAATTATAGGCGCGGAAGGATGTAACTCTTATAAACAATAAAAGACCGTATCCAATCCGTCGCGCAAATATTCATGGTCAAAACTCGGTCTGAAATAAATAAGACCTGCAATGAAACCCCTAGAATGATCTGCGCACTTTACAAAAATCCACTCTGAGGAGATTTCCAACAACCCACAGGTAAACCTTTTCCGACCTACAAATAGCGCCAAACCCCCACTAGCTCTACCAAATTTAGTTACTCGCTTCGCATCCACGGTAAAGAGACCGTGCTGAGACAACCAAGAGGGGGTTGCAGGTGCCGATGAGAGCCAAGTTTCGCTAAAGTATAAAATATCCGAGTCCAAGTTAAACATTGATAAGTCTCCGACATTAGAAAATCCATGACGGTTCCAGAAAACAATTTGGGCTAACCTCCCCCTTGCCACCGATGACAGATCATTTACTTTCCTTACGGGGGCTATTTGATTCGCTTCGCGGAGTTTTTGTCGGGGAGTTCTGAAGTAGGTCTCCAGATAGAAACTTACTAATGGAACTGTCCCTGTTTCGACGAGAGTCCTCGAATGAAGAAGCTGATTCCGACACTGACCCATTTTTTTTGGAGGGTCTACCTCTCTGTTTCTTGACTCTGCCTTTTGCCTCAAGAAATGTCTCTAGCGAACTGAAAGGAGGGCTAGCAGACATGACACTAATCTCATGAGATGACAGCACTTTCCCGTCGAATTCTCAGTGGTTACCTTCTACTATTACTCCGAAACCTCAATCTATTATGCTGCTCTTCTTCTTCATCAGCTCTCATCTCGCCTGGAACCTTTGAGATGGAGAACCAAACCTAATCAACACCGGTCTGGCACCAGGCTTCTTTCCCAGACGAAAAGCCGATTCTACTACAAGAGATTCTACCTTAGCTTTTGAGACCACCCTACGAACAGACGAAACTAAGTCCTTATTGTATGACTCAGTGTTCTTGAGCTTATGGAGAATTCACATTTTTTTCACAGACATCCTTTCGGAGCTGTAACACCTCTTCTTTCAGCAGTTTCATGTCGTTTTCCAAATGCGTGTTTTTCCTCTCCAGATCATCATTCCCTAATTTCAGAGATTCTGTTTCTCCTCTCAGAAAGTCTAACTCGCCTTGAACCTGTGCGAACGAACCCTTCAGGATAGCCACATCGCTTTTGGTTATCGAAGTAGCCTCCTTTATGGAAGTTAGCAGGGTCTTAAATCGTGCTACGTCTGCAGGAGTCATACCAAGAGCACCCATTCTTAGTGAAAACCTGGGCAGGTCAGCTGTTCGTCAGACTTTGAGTCAATGCTTGATGAACCGATAGTAACCAGAACTTCAGTTCTCGATTTTCACCAAGCAACACACACCAAAAGTTAGGTAAGAACCTTGCCATTAAAAAAAAATTCAGCCGATCCCTAGCCCCGCATTTCAACTCTAAAAACTCAGGCACAGTTTCAGTAAGAAAAAATTATTACCACAGGCAAAAATAGACGCAGCAAACACGCACGAGACCAACGCAAAGCTAATAGACGAAGTCATCTTCAATAGAAATTTAACATCAACGCACTCGTAAAATCCTCAATAAATCTATCACTAATATGATAGATGTGTTATGATATGATATGTTGATATAAATATTATATGACCTAAGTAGCATTAATGTTTGTAATGTTTTTCTGAAAGTTCAGGCGATGTGCGATTTGATCAAAAATCTTCTGTAATGTTAGCTTAGAATGTAGAGCCAAAAAAGCTTTAAAATGTAAAAAAACAAAATTTTTATGAAAATAACTTAAAAAATGAGTATAAAAATTACTTTAATAATGCTTCGAAATATGAATCGCCAAATATAAAACTTGTAAGTTTAAAAATCACATACTATAACGTTAAATCATAATTTTCAATAAAGATAATCCCTAGAAGCACAAGATTCACCTGGCGTTAGTTAATGGAATTCAAATTTCACCAGAAAATGTTGTGATATAACACAAATTCGCCAAATACATATCTTCAATGATAATATGTGTTGAAAGTTTGTGATTACAAGCATTTATTGAAGATTCATATTTAGCGGGCCTGCCATTGAAGTGGACAATACATTGCAACCAATGCATTTATTAATCTTTACAAATTTCTATAGATTCTAATTGAGTTTCAACAAATGTTACATCACGAACGAATCCGTCTGGTTCGCCGTGATTGTTTTTTTTTGTCTGCCCCTAGAATTGTGTTCAGTCCGGCGCGGTGGTGCTGACGTTAAACTCAACCAGAAAGGAAAAATATCGGTGGGCGCGTGGGAGTTAAAAGTACTTGCTGAGGAGGCAACGAAAAATTCCACGCCAAAAAAATCATCCTAATTTTTCGGTGTTTGCTTTTCTCCCTTTTTTCCGGGGATGATTTTCGAATATAATTAAAAAAGTTACAAGAGACTTCAAAGCCATTGTTTTGTGCCTCTTTGAATGAGAGTAGTTTTAATTGACGTTTCGTTTCAAATTCCTCAAAAGTATCGTGTTCAATAATCACGAGATCATCCAAGTCAGCAACACATTTAAGTACGGTAATGTAAAGTAACTATGTACACACACCCACACACACAACAGTTATTTTGATCCATTTGTAACACAAAATATTTTATGTGATGATATAACAAATTATTATACCATGAAAATTTATCTGAGTACATGATCTGTTTATTTTATGTTTCATCAAAAACAACACCCTTCACTAAAGGAAATTGCGAGGTAAATCAACAACAATTAGAAAAACTCTGAAATTAAATAGAGTAGACAGTTGGCTCATACAATTATCAATACCTTGAAAAACGTATTATATTTTTAAATGTCGCAAATTATTAGCTGGGAAAGATTCCAAATACCCAATTAATAATTTTCCCGAACGTAACAGCGGAATTTTATTGCTTTTCATTTAAAAAACGTTCAAATTAGATAATAATTTCTATTCAAAATATTATTTGTCCACGTAGGTTTTTCTGTCCCACTGTGCGCCGTTTTCAATTGTTTTAAAAATTAAAATTATTTTGTGGTCGAAAGTAGTTCAGTAGTAGTAATTAAGTAACGATGAAGGAAAATACCATATACAGGCCTGTTTACTTCTACGCCGTAACGCGAATGTTAACCCTACATCCAACTGCAGTTTTTATGTTTCTCCATCAGAAGATAGAATTGTTCTTGTAAAATTCTTTGAAATCAGGTAATCCTTGCCTGTGGGAGATTCTGCAATTTCTTCTAGGATCATACCTTTAATGGCGCCACTGTCCATGTTTATTTTCACCCGTTTGCTAGTGTCATCTATTCTTGTATACATTCCACGAAGAAGTGTTTCTTTTTTCGTGAATATTGCAAGGATGTCACCATTGGACGTTGATAATACAGTTTGTTCTTCGGTTGTTATGGGCGTAAAGGCATTACGGCCTAAGTTCAGTTGAATTTGCTTATCGCTAGGAAATGTGTATCTTCGAATTTCGAATTGCCGCTTCGGGTTCGTGTCGGGTACGAGCCGAACAAATCTAAGTACTTCACGTTTAAAGCCAAACATGCGTGGAGAAGACTGCATGGCAAGAGGAGACTTGGACCTGCTACGAACGGGAGGCGCGGCAGGAAGAGAAGATCTGGCTGCAGAATGAGGTCTGGTAAGAGGAAGAGACATTTCAGAAAAATTTTGTCTGTCAGGAGAATAAGAAGTTCCGGAACGAGGAACTCCAGAAATAGGTTCACCATTAGGTAAACACTTGAACTGTAGACTCAACTCTGCAACAAGAAACAGAGGATTTTAATTTTCGCTTCTGACATACTTTTCTCTTCCGGAAAGAGAAGTACCTAATCTTATTTTTAGAGATGATGGAATTAATTTGATATTCTTTGGAATTCCAAAGAATTCAAGCGCAAGTTCGGTCCCATTGCGCTTTTGAGGTTGCATGGTAGTGGAGAAGCGATAACGATCTAGAGGTAAAACTCCACCTGTCACAAAGATCATCCTTTCATTTTTTATTCCAGCATATTTTGCTGGAGATCAATTTTGAGAATAGTTAGAATTAACCTAGAATTCTTTAGAATTCTTTAGAATCCCGCTAACAAAGAAATTACGTTGACGCTAAAGTATGCCGGAACAGAAAATTAAAATCCGACATATTTTGCGGGAAGGCATCACTCAATCTTGAATTTTTCTTAAAGTATGACAACCGTATGTTGGTCACACACTTTACGTGACACACTTTGTGTAGTCCGGATTCAAAAGTGTTAGTCCGAAATCAAAAAGTGGGTAGTGTAAAATGTTTATTACATTCTCATCCTAGTCCTGTAGGGGTGGCAAGACGCTAGTGTGACTTGCCACAAATTTGACTTGCCGTAATTTGACTTGCCGCAAATGTGACTTGTCACAAATTTAACTTGCCGCAATGTAACTTGTCACAAAGTGACATGCCGGGGGTTGGCATGATCCTGAACCAAAATACGTTTATTTCGATATCAATGTATATTATGAAGTGTAGCAATATATATTTATAGAAATGAGAAATTTGTCAAAATTTAATTTTTTTTGGTCATTGTACTTGAAAGTTCGTATATATAGTTGAGAATTTGACTAGTTTGTTGAAGATTCTTTGAAAAAATTCAATTTTTGGGTGGAAGATTCATGATTTTGGTTGAAAATTCGCCTAGTTGGGTTGAAAATTGAACTATTGTGTTGTAAATACGATTTTTGTTTTTGGTAGGAAATTATTCTTCATGGTGGAAGATTGACCTTTTTTGGTAGAAAATTAAGTTTAAAGTTAAATTTTTCAGCAAACCCATCGTTTCCCTAAATCGTCTCATGCGATTTTTTCAAAGCTATAAATTGAAGAATGAATCAAAAAATGTATACATTTTAAAAATTATATAATTTTAAGCAATTTCAAGTTAGAAACATTAATTCGTACATGAAAATTTGTTTTGAAATCTTTTCAGATATTCTCTTGAATATTGAAAAAAAAAAATCATTTCAAAATTTTCCAGGAATCTCATAATAATTTTATTATCTTGGAACTTGAATTTTTTTGTACAATTTTTTTAAAATCCTAAAAAAGTAAAAAAAACTACCTTAAACTCATTCTGATTATTTTTTGAAAATTTTGGAAATCTTATCGAATATATATATACCATTAAACCATTTCCCTTTCAGGGTAGGCGTGACACTACCCGATTCGGGTAGTGTTTCTAGGTTTTTCTTGTAGTTATAAATAACTACAAGTGTGGGCTCACCACACCCACGATGTGCCAACAGCACTCATGTCAGTATTCTTGAATGGTCACCCATCCAAGTACTAACCGCGTCCAACGCTGCTTAACTTCAGTGATCTGACGAGAACTGGGTTTTTCAGCGTGGTATGGCCGTTGGCCGTTGTTTTTGAATATTCTTTTAAAATTAATTTTTCAACCAAAAAATTATTGTCAACTTTTCTATGAATTTTGATACACATTTTTTATTCATTTAAAACCATTCAAAGTGTTTAAAAAGCTTATAAAATTTGTGTTGGACATCTTCCAATATATACATTGTGTTTTAAGTGTTTTGAAATCTTTTCACGGTTCAAATTATTTTGGAATCTTTACAAAACTTCCAAAGATATTTTTAATTTACTCGATTATTTTTCAAATTAGTAATTGTTCAATTCTTATTTAGTATTCAAATTTTTTTAAAATCTTTTTAGATATTCTCTTAAAATTAACTTTTTAAAATAAAAAATCATTTCGAATTTTTCCAGAAAAGTTGAGACATTTTTTTTATTTTCTCAAAATCTTCAAAGATCCTTAAAAAGCTACAAAATAGTATTTCAAAATCTTCAAAAATCTAAATTTAGTTTTGAGCACAATTTTAAGCACAGTTTCCCAGTAGTTCAAATTTTGTGAAATCTTGTATTCTTTGTAAAGATTCGTAATTTTCTACAATAATTTAGGTAAAATTAAAAGTGGTTTTATGACGTCAAACACCCAAATAGAAAAAATGTAAAATTTTGTATTTTTCTGTAATACCTTGTAGATTTTTACCACAAAGTTGAAAAAAATATTAATGAAATGTATTAGACGAGAAGAATTTGTCTAAAAGATTTTTAATTATAATAACAATAGTTGCTCGGTATCTAAGTGTACTTAAAAATTTAGAAGTTAATTTTTTACAGTCGATTATGGCTACAAATGTAGCCAAATAATGAATTTGTTGATTAGGATTGTTTGAAAAAATATCAATTTTCATTGGATAACCAAGTATAATTGTTGATGAAATTTGTTTTTCAAACAACGAAATATTTACTAACTTTCATTAGGTGCCCTAAAAACTTCTCTTTGTCCACAAATTGTTCAAATTTCAATGTTAATAAAGAAAAAAATCGCTGCTTATTTCCACAACACCATTTTCAATAACTGATTTTCTTATAACAAATTCAATCAATGTTTGAAAATTTGCATTCTTATTGAAAATATTGGTTTGAATAGTTGTTAATGTCTGGACGGTTATAGATGGTAGCCCCTCAATTCCTAGTTACTTATAACATTTTGATCCTGCTTTGGATCACAAAAAATATTATACATTAGTTTTATATTGTTTCACAAATTGAAATTATCTTGTGGTCAGAAGTAGTATTATGTTTCTTGACCAGGAATCAGAAATACTTTTTTGAAATTCTTTGAAATTGTGTGTTCCCTGCCTGTGGGAGATTCCTCGATTTCTTGTAGGGTCATATCTGTAAGCGCGCCGCTGTCCATGTTTATTTTCACCCGTTTGTAAGGCGGATGTTGAGTGTATTGGAATCTTTTGTAATATATTGCACGAAGATTTGCATTATTTTTTGTGAATATTGCAAAGACGTCACCGTTGGACTTTGACAATACAGTTTGTTCCTCGCTAAACATGGGTCCATAGATGTTACATTGTTGTATCACATAAAGGAACTTATCGCGAGGAAAGGTGTATCTTCGAATTTCGAATCGCTGGTTCGGATTCGTGTTGGGAATGAGCCGAAGAAATCTAATTTGTTCAAGTCCACATCCATATATGCGTAAAGAAGATTGCCTGGCAGGAGGAGACCTGGACCTTTCACGAAGAGGCGGCTCGGCAGGAGGAGATGACCTGACCGGAGAATGAAGTCTGGCAGAATGAAGAGACGTTTCAGGAGATTTACTTCTGTCAGGAAAATCAGAAGTTCTGGAACGAGGAATACCAGGAATAGGTTCTCCATTTGGTAAACATTCAAACTGTGAACTTAAGTCTGCAACAAGAAGCAGAGGATTCAATTCTACACATTTATTCCGTAGAACCTGATATAATAAGTAACTCCACATCTAATATGAAAAATAATAACAGCTGTTACTAATTTCTTTATAACAAAAAAAAAAAAAAAAATTCCAATCGCATGCATTCCAGTCAGAAGAATTAGCCTCTTTTAGTGACCTCTTTTATCGTCAATTACCTACCATGACCATGTTCCACACTTTCTTTATAGAGCAGAAGGTCAAACATTCATGATTTCAAGCAGAAAAAATGATTCCGCTATGCTACTTCCGACGGTAATGAGTTTCATAACGACATGGCTGATACGGACCTATGTTCACGAACCACCTGTCGGTAACCGCAGCCATAGTCACAAATTCCCTGTACAAGTACTCCAGTTTTTGTGATTTAAGTGTTACGTAGATTAAGATACTAATAGAATGAAACCGTCTATTCCTAACAATGAGCCGCCTCAACCTCCTTCGGTAAGGATTGATGTGCTCATCATGCTTGAGATCGAAAATAAACCGGATGCAGGAGTGAAGAAGTTTCGTGGGCTTCGTGTTTACTTCATCAGTCAAATAATTCCAGACAGCACAGAAATAGTCAAAATGAGGCAATATAAGAGAGGATACCAACTGCGTTCTAAGTCCAACAGTTAAAGCCTTTTGGTTGAATTGTAATTGTTACATTACAGCATACACTCTTCTGCAGATGTAGATCACCTGACTATTCCACGAAAGTGTACTTGTGATAATTACTGCCAGGTTTCGAGCTTCATTAACAAAGTATACAATCACATCATTCACCTTGGTTGGACAAAGAGTTGAAACATCCAAGCAATTGTTATACTAACAAATTTCAGTAACTGAAGCATTACTCTTCTTGAGATTAAGATTACGCCCGTCAGCCTCCACCCAGACAAGTATCGCCTTCGCATCTTAATTGTCTAGGGCAATTAGTTCACTCACTCGATCCAGAGTACAATGGATATAAATCTGAAGGTCATCAACAAAATGCGTTGTGTGCAGTACTTGATCACATCTTTTATATCATTGGTGTAGAGACTGAACAACCTGTGATTTTTCCCCTGTGGTTTCTGACAGTTTCGCAAATTAAAGTATACTCTAAAAGGGAAACGAGTTCAAGACGTAGAGGAACTAAAACGGAATGCGACGAAGCAGCTGTTAGCTATTCCGAAATGTGAGTTTCGGGAGTCCTTCCGAAAGTAGCATGATCGCTGGAAGAAGGTTGTGGCTTCCGAAGGGGAGTACTTTGAAGACCATTAAATACCCTTTGAATGCATTCAGATCAAATTCGTACTTATATCGGACAAGCTGTAATAAAGTTTGGAAAAAAATAGCAATTGGGACAGAATGTACAATAAATCGCACACATTCCAATTTACATATGGCTTAGAAATGTACTTAAAATTATAGATAAAATATACTATTATATTCACCAATATTATTGTGGATAACAGCTAATGATAAGACGAAAGAAGGAACAATCTTCATATTTTTTAATTAGAAGAAAAACTCATTATTGCATCAAAGGAGAATATTATTAACAATGCAACTAATGAATATTCTGGATCTTCATCAGATTTTATAGTCTACCGTATAGTCCTCATGGTAGATTATACGTGTCAAGCTTGTCCTTCTCAGATATTTACATTTGATAAGTCAGTTTCAAGGAGAAAATGTACTTTCTAAATTCGTTTAACTGATGTCACAATTCATATAATCTTTCACGTTCATGTCAAAATTATCATTCTTTACTGGAATTCATTTTTTCAGTAGTCAAAATTATATTTTTTTTAACTAAAATTTCCTGCTTCAAGTGAAAATTATAATTACAAATTCCCTGTCCCAACACTCATTTAGAGTAATGGAATATATCAAACAAATTTTTTTTTTTATATTTCCCCTATTGTCATCTCTTTCTCTCTTTCTCGTGATTTCACTTCACTTCAAACTAAATTAATGGAACTCAATGAAAAAATCCAACTATTTTTGTTTAAAAGTTAATTCTTTTTGGTTGAGAATTACCTTTTTTGGTTGAATTTTTTTCTTTCTTCACTTAAAAATCTTTCTTGATTGACAATTGAACTCTTCTGCTGAAAATTCGTCCCTTTTCGTTCATTTAGAATAAAAATTGTTTTTGTCGGAAAAATCAACTATTGCATTTCTTGTTAAAAATTTTACTTTTTTGATTGAAAATTTAAGTAATTGGTTGAAAGTTGAACTACTTTGACAAATTTAAATTTTTTTGACAGAAGATTCGTCACTTTTGTTGAAAATTCATCTCTTTGGGTTTTCCAGGGAGAATTATTCTTTTCGGTTTAAATCTAATATTTTTTGGTTAAAAATGTTAAAACTTGTTTGAAAGTTGAGCTATTTTTGCAAAAATTCATTTTTTTTTGGTTGAAGATTCATAATTTTTAATGAAAAATTTATCTCTTTCATTGAAAATTCAACTATTTTGTTGAATATTCTTTTCTTTGCTCAAAAGTTCATTTTTTAACTAGAAATTTAACTATCCCTTCTGTGGTTGATTGTCTTGGTTCAAAATTCTTCTTTTTTGGTTGCAAATTTTATTTGGTTAAAAAATTAATCTCTTTCGTTAAAAATTGGTCTATTTGAATGAAATTTTGTTTTTTTTTTTGTTTGAAATTCAATTTTTTAACGGAAAATTCAAGTATTCCATTTTTTGTTGAAAATGACAATACTAGAGATTCATAAATTTTTTTGGGGGAAAATTGTACTATTTTTTTAGAAATTCGTTTTTTGTTGTTGTTGATAGTTATTCTTTGTGGTTGAAAATTAATCTTTATGCTTGAAAATGAACCTTTTTGTTTATAAAAATTCAACTAGTAGGTGGAAAGTTAATCTTCATGGTTGAAAATTTATATTTTGTAGATGAAAATTCGTTTTCTTTTAGTTGAAAATTATTATTTTCAACTGAAAATATAAATGTTATTTTTGGTTGAAAATTGATCTCTTTCAGTTGAAAATTAAACTATTTGTTAAAAATTCATGTATTTTGTTGCAACTTCAATATCTCCTAAAAATTTTCTCATGGTCCTAGGAAGTTGTAAATCTTTCAAAGTGGGAGTCTGAACTAGGTCAATCTATAGAACCACTTTTAGAAAGACGACAAATTAATTTCCAGAACCAGGTTCAGGCTTTAATGTGCATTAGGGTCCCTCATGAAATCCTTTTTTTTTTAGATTTTTAGCCGTTCTTATGGATTAGAAAAATGTCTTGCAACTTGCCGAGTAGCTTAGACGGTAGCGCTTTGGGTTTGTAGAGGAAAGGTTGCTGGTTCGAATCTCGCTGTCTACAATTTTTTATATTATTTCATTATTAAAATCTTATACTATTCAACTCCCTTCTAAATTCCTATAAAACAATGCAGCAAACATTCATTTCACCAGTTTTTTTCATCACAATACTCTCTTTAAAAAATGTAAATACTTGTGCATTATAAATAAATAATTTAATTATTAAAAAACATTTTTGAGAAGAAAACGACAATCATGCGAAAAAACGAGTTTGTATTTGAATGAAACCATTTAAAGTGTTAATTTTGCATAATTAAAATAAAAAGTTGAGAGGAATTTAATTTCTAAACTCTTGAATACACTGGGACCTGTAATTAGTTACTTTGGATTCACTAATTCCGAGAAAAGATACTGCGGCTGTTTCGTAGTGAGAGAGGAGCCCGCGGGGTCGAAAGAGGGTTTCCAATGCTCAAACATGCGTGAAACATCAGCAGCGTAGTAACAAAGGCACAGTGCGCGGGTACTCCGCGCGTATATTGCGTATTATTAGGAAATTGTTCACACGCCACTGACTGTTTACATTTGGAGGCCGTGGAAATAGCTCAAGGAAAATTGCAGACCAATCCTGACATACAACTTCAGCTTTCTTTAACTTCTGGTAATGGTCCATACACTGCCGACAAGAGCATTGTGCGACAGGGCAAATAGAGCTAAATTGCCTTCAGACTGAAACATCGATAAGACGGCCCAGTATGAATACAATAAATATATAAAAAAGTACAAACAGGAAGATTGGCGGAGCTTATACGAGGAATCGAAAGACATTGCGGAAACAGCGAGGATCCACAAAATTCTTACGGAAAACCCGGAAGCTCGCCAAAGGCTAATAAGGATCGATAATGGTGAGATTGCCGAAGATGAAGAAGCAACGCTGAATCACCTAATGGAAGTTCACTTCTCGGGTTTTCAGCGAATCCGAACCGACCTAGAAGAGAAATGGAGGAGATAGATTGGAATTTCGCTACCAGCATCGTTCACAACGAAAAGGTGGAATGGGCCATAGGGTTCTTCTGTCCCTTTAAATCACCAGGGGCAGATGGCATCTATCCATGACGTTTACAAAAAGGCATGGATTTCGTCATCCATCCACTGATCAAATTATTTAGAGCAAGCATTGCTTTAAAACAGGTGCCTTAGGCATGGAGGGATGGCAGAGTGGCCTTCATTCCCAAACATGGGAATGGGTTACACTGCTTCAAAAGACTCCCGGCCGATCAGCTTAACGTCTTTCATCCTGAAGAGGTTGGAGAAGCTGGTAGAGAGATATATCAAGGATGAGGTGCTTTTAGCATCCCCGCTGCACAGAGGGCAGCATGGTTATCAGGCAGGCTGCTCGGTAGAAACTGCGCTCCATGCCGTTGTGGGAAAATTGGAGCAGCAGCTGGAACAAAAGGGGTATGCTGTGGGCACGTTCTTTGATATAGAGGGTGCCTTCAGCAATACTCCTCCAGAAGTCATCTGTTGAGAGGCTATGAGGTGTGGCGTGCCAAAGTAGCTAGTAAGCTGGATAGGAAGCATGCTACGCCGGGGGAGAATCGAAACCAGATGGGGCGAAGATCTAGTTAGGCGAATAGCGCTACAGTGTTGCCCACCGGGTGGTTTAGATTGGAACGACAAAAACCTTTATCCAGTTATTTGAAACTTCCCCAATCTCGGCACATGTATTCATCAACTCGCTCAGACTTTCAAACAAATACTCTTTACGGCTTTTAAGAACTCCAGCAGTAGTAACATCCACACCAGCAGTCTTACCATTATGTAAGTTCTTAATTATAGCCCTAATCTCAGAGGCATAGATTCTTTGACCAAGGTTTTCCAACGCGTCGCCTTTTACGTCGTATTTGTTATGCTCCATTGATTTGCACTGAAATAGTTTCTTGTAAAACTGATTGAAACCGTCTTTTTCTCCATCCGTATCCCATACCATTACACCCTTCCGATTCCAAATTCCAATCAAGCATCGCCAGTCATTCTTCCTACAACCGCCTACCGCAAACTTCAGTTGCACTCCTAACAATGATTTTCTAGAACGTCTTCGATGTGCCCACTATATCCTTATTGCATATTAGCGTCTCCCAAATTGTCCAATCTAAGAATTCGTTTTTCTTATTCGGAAATTCTATCAACACTTCTGGTTTCTGCAAATGCGGTTTCATTCGGTTTCGGTAACATTCGAATAACGCTTAATTTAAATATCGTATGCCCGCAGGAAAAGTGAGGGAAAAATTGAATTTTTAGATCAAAAATTTTCAGAGGTCGTAATTTTAAACCGATGTACGAGATTCTTTTTATAAATTGAAGCTGTTTAAATTTTGAAGAGGTCTGTCGCAGCCGGTTATTAATTTGTTATTTTAATTGAAAGTTACCAACAAAGCAAACTTTTGATTCCTGTTAAGTATGCTATGCTTTGCTCTATTCATGGTCCTTTTCTCGAAAATAAATAAAATTAGTAAATTCACTCTCGATCAATTAAAATTTTCATTATAGACTAACTTACTTTTTTAATTTAATTTTCGTAAACAAATTAATGAGTAAAACTGGCATCTGCTACATTTCTGGTGCTTGAATGCGTTTATGTACTGATTTCGTCGTTAGCTTATTAACATTAACAATTTATCACAACCAAAAACTAAACGACAACAATTGTCATAAGAAACTTTCACGAACAAGTTTACTTATGTCGCGTTTTCGATCATGGACAAATTTTTCTGTGAATAATGTCCTTTCTTCTAAGAAGAATCTTATAAGTAAAAAGAGGTTGAACTGAATTTCTTTGTAAGAATTTTAAAAACAATGACAATTATGTTGTTGGATAGCAATCCGTTATGTTAAGAAATTATTCTTCAGGTGAAAATATATTGTGGCAAGATACTATTTTTTAGATAAAAAGAAATGATCCCGCAGTAAATATCTGCAGAAACTAATTCTGCGACATTCAAATAACAACCGTTTGAAAGTTTAGATTCTGGCGTTCAATCCTCTTAAGTCGAAGTTATTTTATTGGACCAAGAAAAAAATAGAGCTTTGAAGTCCAAGGTTTTCCCAGCAAAATCATTGTTTAAAAATCTTTCGCTCAAATTATCGCCAAATTTAGTAAATTGTTTGGAAACATTTTTTAATTTGTAAAATCAAGAGCACATCATACTTTTTAAATCTGGACCAAGGACACGAACAAATATTACGTGCTTGCTGAGTAATCATTAATAATGTTTGCCAGTGGAATGGAAATTTCTGCACAGGAAAAGATAAGGTTCTAGTTTGAACAAAGAAACGGCGTCAAAAGCTACTGAAATAAATTAAACCATATTTGGTTCATATGGAGGAATACGAATAATGAAATTCTTCAAACAAATAAATAGTAGAAATCGCTGAAGTCGATGACACACGCTAACAATTTCACTTCCTTTCCCTCTATCAATATTTGTCTTAATGATAAAAAATATTTCCACAAATTATCATCCAAAACCATGCTATCAATGCATTCAAAAGCCGAAAATGCAGGAGATGCTAGGTTTTTTTCATCAAGAAATGTGACGAAATCGAGATAACGAATCCACTACAAATCTTTAAAGCTCACCCCGAAGTGCTAAAATACTTCAGTATTTTATACTACAGCTATTATTTAATTATGAAATTATAATTATTGTGAAACATTGCATATTATTAACTTTATTATTATTAAATTCTTAATTTTTGATTGTAAATTTTCAAAATTAAATACTCTTTAATTTTTAAAGATTTGCAATTCAGAGTTCTGCAACTTTAAAGAGGTACAATTGACAATTCTTGAATGTTAAAAATTTGGAATTACAAATTATTCAATTTGCAAGAAATATATATTTGAAAGGTATGTAATTTGGATCACTTTTTTTAAAGAATAGATCAATTTTGAAGACGTACAATGGAAAATTCTTTAATTTTGACGAGTTGCGATTCAGAACTCTTCAATTTTGAAGATTTACAGTTGAAAACTCTTTAATTTTAAAAGATATATTCAAAAAAATTCTTGAGTTGTACTGTTTTCGAAGATCTAAAGTCAAGAGTTTTCAATTATGAATCTTCCAAATTGATGAAATTTCAAATCGGAATTCTCAAAATTGCAGAACTTTTAATTGTGAATGTTTCAAATCTTAAATTTCAAGGATCAGCAATTCAAATTTTCACAAATGTTTAATTGTTTGGTATAAGCCCATTCCTAGCTTTTCTACTTAAAATAATAATATCAAGAGAAAAAAATAGGAAGAAAAGAAATTAATAATGAAATGGAAAAATTGATTTTTTCAAGAAAGCGAAGTGAGATTTAAAATTTTAAGGGGATTATTTTGTAGAAATTTTTTCAAAAAACAATTTTGCTTTCTTAACTTGATTCCATACCCCGCTTAATTTTCGAGAAAGAGTGAGTATTTCGACAGGCCAGACATAAAATCAAGAAAAACAGTCTTGGCGTTCCCACCTTTGGCTTGAAGACATTTCAATGGAATCGTGATGGACTTTAGGAACAAATTAAAAAAATTATTTCTCATATGCTGAGTATTAATTATTTATTTTAATATTCGATAGGACCTTACAAGTATTATGTTATGCTTTGGAGGGCTGTAGGTTCGATGTCGTCCAAAAATGCGATTCCTAATACATGAGTGGAACCATATTAAGAAAAATTATACCTAGAAAAAACCTAAAATTGTGAGGAATTTTTCAGAATTTAATACATTGTAGTTTTGAAAAAATATATTAATTGGATAAAAATTAAAGGTTTTTTTTTGAACGAAAAATTGCATTTTCTCGCACTGTGCACTTCTTGGCATAGTTGTACTGCGAAGAATTTTTCAGGCTTTGAAAAAGCATTCAACATCTAGACTTTTCCAACCGTTGACTTAATGAGAAAGAAAAAATATTTTCTCAACTACATTAACATTTATCATTATTTTAGTAATTACAAGTAACTTGTAACTTGTTAATGGTGTGAAAGATTTTGGTTTGCAATCCATATTCTAAACTGAAGTGAGACTGAGCGATTGACGCCCACTGGAGTTTCCTTGATTTCATCTTGGGTTAAATTGGTAATTTTGCCGCTTGCCATATTTATTTTTGCGCGTAAATGATGTCGAATGTGTGTTTGATGAAGATATATTCCTGCCAAAACATTACTACTGGTTAATATTGCAAAGACGTCACCATCTGATGTTGATAATACAATTTGGTCTGTGGTTGGCATGGGCCCATATACAGGCCGTCTTACAAGTATTTTAATTGTCTTATCTGCAGGGAAAGTGTATTTTTGAAGCTCAAATACTCGGTTCGGATTTGTAATGGGAGTAAGCCGTATGAATGGAAGTTGGTCAAGTCCATATCCAAGTACGCTAGTAAAAGGAAGCCTGGCATGAGGAGACCTGGTCCTGGCACGAAGAGATTGCTCGGCAGGAGGAGCAGACCTGATTGGAGAATGAGGTCTGGCAGGAGGAATAGAACTGCTTGGAGAATCTTGTCTAGCAGAAGAAGAAGAAGATGGTTCGCCACGAGGAACACCCGGAATAGGAGCGCCATTAGGTAAACACTCAAACTGTGAACTAAACTCTGCAAGAAGAAATAGAGGAATAACTTTTAGATAAGTATCTTGGTAGTTAGATTGTTCGAAATTAAAAATCTTTATTTCAAAAACGGCTTTGGCCAAGATTTTTATTTTTATAGAAAAATGGTTGTGAGACTTCCCAGATACAAAATCAGGGGGAAAAATCGTTTTTCGCACTTTTGGGTTGAAGTCATCGGAACGGAATCCATAGATTTAGCAAGTTTGCGTAGCTTTTCCGTCTTAATATCTGAGAGCATACCTCCAGAAGAATCATTATAGTTCCTTATGTTGATGTCTCCAGCAGTAATAAATTTCACCTGATATAATCACCCGAGGAGCTAACCACTGAACTTTTGAAATTTCAAAGGATTTGATGTTATTCTAAATTATTTTCAAGATTTCCAAATATTTAAAGAGATTTGTGAATTATTTCACGGTTCTTTAGATTATTTTTACTGTTTAGAGATATTTAACGGATATTTTCACCTGATTATCCTTCATTTGACTTTTTCTGTAAGCATGATTCGGACTAAGGCGGAAAAATTTCCGCTGCCACATCAACTCAGTGTATTTTCTGTTTCTGAATTGCGGACAAATTCCGTATCAATAGATTTGTTTAATTCTATATTTCATAGCACCCAAATTCTGGATTCTGCCGTAATGAATTCCAATTAAATCCGTATTCATTTCGGATAAACTCAATTAGAGTTTGGAATCAATAGCAATTGGGATATAATACGAATAACGTCGGACAAATTTTTATTTTCAGAATGCCGATAAACCTTTTTCTAAATTATATATATAATACAGTATTATGTTCACCAATAGAATTGAGGATGACCATCCAGCTGAAGACCAGAGTATAAACGATCGCCATTTTTTTTAATTAGGGGAAAAACTGATTATTCTGTTGATGAAGAATTTGGTTAGAAGTGTAACTACTGATTATTCGAGTGTTTTGCTAAAGTATATAATATATCCTGTAGTCATTATCTCATTAATTTTAGATAAGCTTATCTTTCTGAGATATTCATATTTATATTTCATAAATCAGTAAAAAAAACAAATTTGATTACATCAACCGAGACTCGTTCGGTAGAAATAAGGAAACTTTTTTCTTAATAGCGCTTAGATACAAATCTGACTCTTGAACGGATTTTTTCAAACGTTTACAAATATTGTACAGTAAAATAAACTGCATAAGCTTTTTGAAAAATATTTCTTTTTCAGGAAATTGTACCCCAAAAAAATGAGTCAGCTGTGTCACTTTCAACAAAGGTTCAGTTTAAGGTAGTTGCCATTATTAATGGAATTTGTGAAAAGAAAAAAAAAATCTTTCAGGAAAAAAAATTGAAAATACAAAAATATTTTTTATTGAAAAACTGATGTCTTTCACTGAACTTTTGACTCTTAGGGCATTGATATTTTATTTCTATCGCTTTTATTTCTTATTCTTATCGCTAAATTGATAAGATTTCAATAAATATCTAGAAGCTTATTTTCTTAAGAAAATAATTTTCTACCATTCAAGAAATACGTGATACATTCAGAGGAGGCGGTCTGTCAAGGTATCATTCTCCATTTTAGGAACAATAAAATAAGCATCACGCAGAGGGGTGTTAAAAATTCCTTTAAAAAATGATCGCGTATTTTGTGAATAGCCCCAACATTTTTTCTCTTCAAAAATACCATGAACATTAATATTGCAATCCCTAAAAAAATTATTAAATGAATTTTTCCCAAAATCTCCTTTTCGCAAGACAATTGAATCGTTCCGCAGTGGGTGAGGAATAGATTGTCCAGACAAATTGAGCTGCAGATCGCAATTCATGGCAGTTTATGGCATCCTTAAAAAAATTAAAAAATGAGATGGTAAAAACTAAAATAGAGTTTAGAAAATAATAACAATTAGAATAGAATTCAGATTGCGTTATCTGAGTCTCAACACTTTATAGGGATTTTCTATACAATTCTTTTTACCTTTTAGCGTGTAAATTCAGGGTGTCTAGCAATCCAGAAAACTGAGCGAAACTGGAAAAACCTTGGGAATTTTATTTGACCGCAAGAAAACCGTGAAAAACTTGGGAATTATATTTAGGACCAGGAATTTTTTGTATTTGATTGAAAAATCGACTTTTTTCTAGTTTATCTTCTTGTCATTCCATTTCTACTTTATCTACAGTTGCAAGGTTCCTTCCTCTGCTTATGCTATGTCCCGATTTATGTACTTTTTCACATTCTCATCTTAATGATAAGGTATTGGTTTTATGTAAAATTTGACTTAGTCGGTTGCCATGAAATCTCCACGTTTTGAGACTCCCTAAGTCAGAAAAAACTATTTTTACGAAGCTGTATGTCTGTAGTCGGTCTATAATCTGTATACTGTCTGTAGTCTGTAGGCACGATAACGTTCGAAAAAATGATCGGATTGGATTGAGCTCTGGCACACCTTTTTAAGACCTACAAGAAAAGAACAAGTTCGTTAGCCAGCTATTTTGGATGAAAATTCAAAAAGTTAGAGCATTTTCAAAATTTGAGACCATCTTTTTCAAGATTTAAAAACTCTAGTACGGCTATTTGTAGTGTTCGGAAATTCGAACAATTTATCTTCACGATAAACGACACAAGCCACGAAAAAAATAAATAGACTAAATTGTTCACCCGAAAAAGAGCTACAAATTTGTTGATAATCATTTCTTGATAAGACGCGTAGTTTTTATTTTAATCGTTAAAAATGATATTGCAAACAAACAAATCAAATTTTTGGACAAGAATACACAAGGTACAATAAAATCTTTGATGACAAAATTGTTTTTCAATTAGATCTGCAAATTTGCTTTTTACCTTGTTTTTCTCATGAGACTCGTGATGAGAATGTATTCGTTAAAGCCGAAGGAGCTTTAACAAAAGAGAATTTACAATTACTAAATTTCATTTGTCGATGGTTTCACCTATAATTTTAAAAGTCCTATGCAAAAAAGTGAGGTATGTGCAATGATCAAGCACGTGGCTCGAGGTAAATACTCAAACTTGCGAGCGAAGCGATGCGCCCCTGTTTACGTTGAATTTCAAAAATCATAACAAGACATCTAAAAAATGGCCGGGGAAAAAATTTGACTGAGAACAAACCGGGGAATAAAAGGGAACTTCAAATTGCCTGAACACTAGACCTCTTGAAATTACATGAGATGGAAAAAGTGGAAATTCTATTCAAAAGTTCCAAAGGTCGTATTTATAAACCAATTCCAGTTCCACTTTTTTCTAAGTTGCCGATTGTTCAATTCCTAAGAGGTCTGTCACGTCCGATTGAAAACTACTATTAATTTGTTATCTAAGTTGAAAGGTGAGAAAAAAGCATAAGTTTTTTTTTATTTTTGCCACTTTGCTTTATTTACTCATATTTCCTCAAAAACAAATAGAATCAATAAAATCACTCTATATGAATGATAAATTACATTATAGATCAATTTGCTTAATTCCTTTAATTGTCATAAGAAATAAACAAATTAATAGATAAGACTGGCATCTGCTGTATTTTCGGTGTTTCAATGCATTTATATACTTATTTCGTTGTTAGGTTAGGTAATATTAACATTGACATTAACTATTGATCGCAGGTCTAAACTGAACGACAGTTTGTATTGTCATAAATTGTTCTAAAAAATGTTGACAAACAAATTTACTCATTTCCCGTTTGCGAAAATAGACCTTTTGTTCTATGAATTATTTCTTTTCCTCTCAAGAATAATATTTCGGCACAAGAAATTTGCTGCAGTCACTTCTTTTTATCTCAAGAATAATTTAATTAAACGTCTGAAAATTAAAATATGTCTAATACAATGTTCTAAATAATTGTCTGGATGTGTGTCTGTGTATGTAAATATGTGCAGATGCGTGAATGTTACACCTTCTTGTAAACATGATAACTTGAAGAGGGTTGCAGATGAAATGATGAATTTGAGAGGTCTTATTTTTACAACTCATTTTTCAAAAATTACCTAAGGATTTGTAAAAATATTTATTACCTTTTTCCTCCCCTAGGGCCTGTAATACCTTGTTGTTGGTGAGGAGGCTTTAGCTTATGGGACAAGGAGGTCAAACGGACCTCGGCTCTCATCTGTGTGGATATGGATGAAAGGATCCCTATAAATGGGCTCTCCGGGTATGTGTGATTGTTGTATGTTAGAAGGGTGAAAGAGCCTAGCTAATACGGGCCTTCTGGATCCCTGGGCCGAGGTCTCTCCGGACGGATATCCAGTTTTTGAATCAGGACGGGAATTACCTACGGCACACACAGCGACCAAGAAACTGCCCCCTAAGCCATGGGTGTAGAGTGATCGTGCCCATGGCACACTGGCACCTAGGAGTACAAAGGTGTCCTAACGGCCTCTCGAGGACACCCGCCGACCTCTCCGAGTAAATAGGAGACACGCTGATGGAACGGGAAACTTGAAGAGATTCCAGAGAGGGGTGCAATACGAAAGGCGAAGCAAGAAAGCTGGATCAACTTTTGAACAGACATCGAGAAAGGAGCAGAGGCGGCTAGACTGAACAAACTGCTTTCTCGAAACCCGAATGCAATTTTTGGCACTCTAAAATTGTCCGACGGGGAATCTCAGCGTGAGACGAGAACAGCTTGGCTCATCTGATCAAGGCACATTTTTCGAGCTTCATAAGGTCTGGAGAAGAGGTGGCGACCCAAGGATTTCCGTTCCATGGGCCTTACATCTTTCCAACTAAAAACAGTGAAAAGGCTTGTGGATAGATATATCCGCAACAAGGTCTTATGAAGTATGCTACTTCACAACAAGCAACACGGCTATAGGGCTGGTCACTCAAGACCAGACAACCCTAAGTGGGACAGTAAACCTAGCCGAAGGACAACTGAAACAGAAAGGCCTCGCGATTGAAACCTTTATGAACATTGAAGGAGCATTTAACTACACCTCTAGAGAGGTGATCAGGACGGCCATAATTACAAATGTTGTACCTATTGCAGTCGTGGAATAGTCTTACCACATTTTGGCCAACAGAAACCTAACAAAGACTAAGGGTGATACCACATCATGTGGAACCGTTGACTCGGAATGTCCGCAGGAAGGAATTTGATCGCCCCTGCTGTGGTGCTTGGTAATGGATGAACTGCTTCATCTGCTCACGAGACATGGCTACCACGTTATAGGCTACGCGGAGGATATACTGGTTATCGTGCGCTGCCAGCATCTGGATGCGCTCTTCAGAGTAATGCAGTAAGCACTGGGGATAGTTGATTCGTGGTGCAAAAAGACTGGACTATCGGTCAATTCAAGTAAGACGGACGCGATTGTATTCACTATACGGTATAAGTAGGAAACCACGAGTACACTAACATTGGGAGGAAAGCAACTGGAAATCAAAGAACGAACTAAATATCTAGGAATCATCCTAGATAAGAAGCTGTTATGGAACAAGCACCTGGAAAGCAAGTGCAAAAGCTAGTCTATGGCTCTTTAGGAAAGCCATAGGAAAAATTTCTTTTGAATTTTTTTTGAATATCTGTGTGGATACTAATTCTAAGCCATTCAAGTAACAGCCGTCTAAAAGTTTAGATGTCGTTGAACCCGCCTCAAAATTTTTCAATTTATAAAATCCAGAGTAAATCACACTCTTTAAATTTGGTCTCAGGCCACGAAAAATTGTGACGTGATAGCTAAATAATCATAAAAAAAATTTACGCGTGGAATGGAAATTTCTGCGAATCTGAAAATACGAGCTTCATCACGTGCGTCAATTTGTTATCATAATCTTCCTTTGAAAGAATAAATATTTGACCTTAATAAACAGTAACTTCGCAAAAAATTCCATTTTACGAGTGAAAATTTCATATGATTGCTTAGTAATTACATAATAATTATTCATGTTCATGATCCAGATTTGAAAAGTAATATTTTCACTTGATTTTATGAATTTTGCAAATTCTTATGAACAATTTTTATATTTCGTGACGAGTTGAACGCGCAAGATTTCACAAATCATGGTTACAGCGCTAAATTATGATTTTGGTACAATTGTACCAAAACCGGTATATCATTCGCGAGCTCTTTATTTAGTTTTCAGTCATTCTCACGTACCCGACCCAATCCAAACTAATTTCGATCAGATACCAACAATTAGAGGAGCGAAATGGAAAGATCGACATTAATAATTACTTGAGTCAAGTTAATTAAGTTTATCTAAATAATTTGCGAACAGATTTCCGCATTTGGTTGCATCAGCATTACTGAATTTTTTTATGGCATTGCTTCATTTCAACCCGACCCGGAAAAACCACTAAGTGGAAAAACCTCCAGGAGGAGTCTCACATAATTGTGATTAGACGAAAGTACATACATACATACATAGATTAGCAGTTCGAACTCGAAAGTTCATTGCCTCACTACCCGATTCGGGTAGTGTTTCTAGGTGGATATTTACTACCAATGTGGGCCCACCACACCCACGACGGGCCAACAGCACGCAGGTATTCCTGAACGGTTACCCATCCAAGTACTAACCGCGCCCAACAATGCTTAACTTCAGTGATCTTACGAGAACTGGTGTTTTCAGCGTGGTATCGCCGTTGGCGATTAGACGAAAGTACTCTTAAAAATCATTGCTGTCTTTGAAACGTGATTACTCGTTTAAAAAGGAGTAAGAATATTTTTCAGGAAATCGTTACAAAGCTTATATTATTGCGCGTCAAATGAGCCTTAATAGAGATATTTTTGATCTTACGGAGAGAATATACCACATGAGAAATTTAAAAAAAATGCAAGAATTTCTCGCATTTTGTACCTGGACATCAACTTGTGGCATGACCTTGGAAATTTGTAGGAAAACTATCAAATTCATAGTACTTAGTCTTATCTTTAATTTAAACCAATAAATAGCTGACTCGTGCTGTTAGTATACGTATGAAAGAAACTCAAACCGACAGGACGTAATCTGTGAAATTCCATCTTGAATTTAGGCCAATCAAACTTCCAAAATATTCACGCATTTCCAAAATAGTACATAAACGTTCGAGCGTGTCTGCGCCGCGCCTCAGTCGGCAATCGCCGCAAATGGCCAGACTTGCTGCTAAAGCGCCTGAAATTCGGCGGAGACACGCTTGGACATTTTTAGTCGTATTTCGAGAACCCGTGAAGATTTTTCAGGTTTTATTGGCTTTAATTAAAGATAAGACCTTTATGACTGAGTGGTATAAATTTGAGATTTTTGCTACAACTTTCCTAGGCCATGTCACAAGTTGAAGTCGAAGTACAAAATTCGAGAAATTCTTGAATTTTTTTTTATAATTCTCTCATAGTATATTCTCTTCAAAATATCATAAATGTCTCCATTAGGGCACATTTGACGCGTAATATTATAAGATTTCAAATGACTTCCTAAAAAAGTATCTTGCTCTTTCTTTTTAAATATATCGGTATCACAACTTAGAATTAGAAAGCGCTTTATTTGACAGAATAACCTCTGCAAATTAGAAACGGACAACATAGTGTGCATACGGTAATATTATTTTTTGATAATTCTCAGTCCCACTTTCTGATATCCTAGTAAAATAGTTACGCAGTTTTCTCGAAAAGACGCTGTATCTAACCATTTTCATCATTTGTAATTGAAAAAGTATCAGAATCGTCATAAGTTTCACACCCTAGTTTATCAACGGATCTTCACGCTTTGAGATCTCCTCAGGCCGAAAATCAACCTTTCGTCATGGCGTCTGTCTGTCCGTCCGTGCGTAACACGATTACACGGTTTGTTATCAGTGACATCTAACATTATTTTCTGGTCATACTTAGTGCTTTTATGTAAGTCACTTGTTATTTTTGCACACCAAAAATGTTCCTGTTGGTTACCAAATTGTAGCGGCGAATTTTTTATGTGTACAGTTTTTCATAGGGAACAGTTTTATTAATTCTTCAGTTGCTCTTTTCCCCCACTCTACGCCTATACTCCCCCCCAAAGAAAAATCGTGGTTACGCCGCTGCATACTGCGCGACATTCTCCATACGCGGGTATTTTCTTTGTCTGTCTCCCTCTCCCCCTTCACACCTCTCTTATGTCAGCTATCGTCCCCCAAGCATCAGGTTTCAAGAAGCTTCTTTCGATATAATCACAAGCTCTTTTTTATTATAGGATTACCTCGATTCACAAACAATATATTTTATATTTTCTGAATTTAATTAATCGTGTAGAGGATTCTTGCATACATGAGGGTTTACACGCTCCACTTTATAATATAAGCTGATTTGGCGGCGGGCACCCACTTGAGTTTGATTGATTTCTTCTTGGTTCATTCGGGTAACCATGCCGCTTTTCATGTTTACTTTTACACGTCTTATACCGCGATTAATATATTTATATAATGCTCTAAGAATATTTACAGACTCTAATATTGCAAAGACATCACCATCAGATGTTGATAATACAATTTGTTCTTGGGTTGGCAGAGGTCCATACGTATTACATCCTGTTCTCAATTTCAATGAATGATAGGCAGGAAAAGTGTACCTTCGAAGTTTGAATATCCGGTGAGGATTCATATGGGAAGTAAGTCGAATAAATGCAAGTTCTTCAATTCCACGTCCGTATCCGTCAGGAGAAGGAAGCCTTATAACTGGAGCTATGGACCTGGAAAGAGAAAGACGTCTGGCAGTAGGAGACCTGGATCTGCCACGAAGAGGAGGTTCGGCAGAAGGAAGAGACCTCTCAGGAGAGTGATTTCTTTCATGAAAATAAGAGGGTCTGCCACGCGGAACACCAGGAATTGAGTCGCCATTAGGTAAACAATCGAATTGTGAACTTAACTCTGAAATAAGAAGGACAGAATAGATTTCGAAATATTTGAAAGATTTCAAAGGTTTTAGGGGAGTTGAAAAGGGGTACTAAACGATCTCAAAGGATTTCTATGGATTTTAATAGACTTGAAAGATTTTAATGAATTCGAAAATACTTCCAAAATTACCAAGGAATTTCAAACAAATTTCACGTGATATCAAAGTTTTTATGGGAATTGACAGATTTTTTCTGTATAAAGTTCGTATCACGCAATTTTTGGATGATGCCTTAGAAGTGTAGCAGATGTGTACGTGCACAAATGATACAAATTCTGTATAAATAGGTTAACTTTTCGAATTCCACTTTTTTTTTATAAATACACATTCTGGATACCCTCTGGATGCATTCAGATCAAATTCGTACTCATATCGGACAAGCTGGAATAAATTTTTGAAAAAAATAGCAATTTGGACAGAATATACAATAAATCTAATTTTAATTTACATATGGCTTAGAAATGTACTTAAAATTATAGATAAAGTATACTATTATATTTACCAATAAAATTGTGTATAACAGCTAATGATAAGACGAGAGTAGAAACAATCTTCATATTTTTCAATTAGAAGAAAAACTCATTATTGTATCAAAG
Organism: Andricus curvator; assembly: GCA_932195095.1. Taxonomy (NCBI): domain Eukaryota; kingdom Metazoa; phylum Arthropoda; class Insecta; order Hymenoptera; family Cynipidae; genus Andricus; species Andricus curvator. The sequence goes on from CAKNYM010052448.1 coordinate 315,686, forward strand.
AAGAATATTATTAACAATGCAACTAATGAATATTCTGGATCTTCATCAGATTTTATAGTCTACCGTATAGTCCTCACAGTAGATTATACGTGTCAAGCTTGTCCTTCTCAGATATTTACATTTCTTAAGTCAGTTTCAAGGAGAAAATGTACTTTCTAAATTCGTTTAACTGATGTCACAATTTACATAATCTTTCACGTTCATGTAAAAATTATAATTCTTTACTGAAATTCACTTTTCAGTAGTCAAAATTATAGTTTTTTAACCAAAATTGCCGGCTTCAAGTGAAAATTATAATTACAAATTCCCTGTCCCAACACTGTCACTTAAATTCAAACTAAATTAATGTAACTCAATGAAAAAATCCAACTATTTTTGGTTGAAAGTTAATTCTTTTTGGTTGAGAATTACCTTTTTTGGTTGCATTTTTTTCTTTCTTTACTTAAAAATCTTTCTTGATTGACAACTGAACTCTTCTGCTGAAAATTCGTCCCTTTTCGTTGATTTAAAATACAAATATTTTTTGTCAGAAAAATCAACTATTACTATCCGTTAAAAATTTTACTATTTTAATGAAATATTGTTGTTTTTGTTTGAAATTCAATTTTTCAACGGAAAATTTGAATATTCCATTTTTTGTTGAAAATGTATGGTTTTTAGTTGTAAATTCAATTATTTGGTTGAAGGAAGTACTTTGTGGAAAATTTATTTTTTGTTGAAGGAATAGTTTCAGTTGAAAATCCATCCTTTTAGTTGAAAATATAACTATTTTGTTGTGAATTCGCTTTTTATGATTGAAAACTAATTTTTTAAATTAAAATTTAACTGTTCCATCTTTAGATGGGAAATAATTTTTCGCAGTTGACATGAAAACTATTTTTTTTGAAAACTCGTTTTTTGTTTTTCATAGAAAATTAATCTTCAGTAATAAAAATCAATCTTTTTTGGTTAAAAATTCAATAACTTGATTAATAGTTGAACTTGTCAAGCACTCGTTTTTTGTCTTAAAGATTCATCACTTCAGTTGAAAATACTAGAGATTCATAAATATTTTTGATGGAAAATTTACTATTTTTTTAGAAATTCGTTTTTTGTTGTTATTGATAGTATTCTTCGTGGTTGAAAATTAATCTTTATGCTTGAAAATGAACCTTTTCGGTTAAAAAATTCAACTACTGGGTTGAAAGTTAATCTTTATGATTGAAAATTTATATTTTCTAGATGAAAATTCGTTTTTTTAGTTGAAAATTATTATTTTCAACTGAAAATATAACTGTTATTTTTGGTTAAAAATTGATCTTTTTTAGTTGAAAATTGAACTATTTGTTGAAAATTCATGTATTTTGTTGCAAATTCAATATCTCCTAAAAATTTTCTATTGGTCCTAGAAAGTTGTAAATCTTTCGAAGTGGGAGTCTGAGCTAGGTGAATCTGTAGAACGACTTTTAGAAAGAAGACAAATTAATTTCCAGAACAAGGTTCAGGCTTTAATATGCATTAGGGTCCCTCATGAAATCCTTTTTTTTTTTTATTCTTAGATTTTTAGCCGTTCTTATGGATTAGAAAAATATCTTGCAACTTGCCAAGTAGCTTAGGCGGTAGCGCTTTAGGTTTTTAGTGGGAAGGTTGCTGGTTCGAATCTCGCTGTCTACACTTTTTTATATTCTTTTATTATTAAAATCTTATACTATTCAACTCCCTTATAAATTGCTTCAAATAATGCAAAAATTAATTTTATCAGTTTTTATTTCATGACAATACTCTTTTTGAAAAATGTAAATACTTGTGCATTATAAATAAATCAATTAAGCAATAAAAAAACATTTTTGAGAAAATACGACAATCATGAGAAAAAACGAGTTTGTATTTGAATGAAACCATTTAAAGTGTTAATTTTGCATAATTCAAACAAAAATTTGAGAGGAATTCAATTTTAAACTCTTTAATACACTGGGACCTGTAATTAGTTACCTCGGATTCACTAATTCCGAGAAAAGATTCCGCGGCTGTTTCGTAGTGAGAGAGGAACCCGCGGGGTCGAAAGAGGGTTGCTCATGCTCAAACATGCGTGAAACACCAGCAGCGTACGGCCAATTGAACAGTGCGCGGGTACTCCGCGCGTATATTGCGTAATATTAGGAAATGGTTCACACGCCACTGACTGTTTACATTTGGTGGCCGTGCAAATCTGTAACCCTACTGACCCGAAATATGTTCTAGATGGATCCGTATCTACCACTGAACATCTGAGAGTTTGGTAAGTCCAACACTCAAAGATGAGTATGATTTAGAACGAGAGAGCGATTTTGAATAACGAGTGGGAACATGAGTTCCCGAATTCAATTGAGCGACTGAGGGTGGGGAGGTCTCCCTTCCCGATTCGTGATTTGAAGCTAAGTTATTGAAAGTCAAATCAGGCTGAGTTTTAGAAGATAATTTCTGAGTCAATTCAGGTTTACCTTCAGAAGATGAGTTCTGAGTCAATTCAGGTTTGATTTCAGAATGTGAGTTCTGAGTCAATTCAGGTTTAATAGCAGGAATGAGGGTCTGCCTTGGAAGAAAAGGAGTGACGTCGACCCTGAGACGGCCCTCCTTTAGTGGTTTCCCTGACAATGAGCAGAATCGCAAGTCTGCCTAACCTGACCGTGCTTGCCACAATTATAGCAAAACTTGGCCCATCGAGTTTCACATTTTCTCCAACCGTTATCCGCTCCACCACAATTGAAACAGGTTGGTTCAGCCTTTGTTTAGATCCTCTTTCTCAGAGGTGGACTCCGTCTTGTGAAGTCAGTCTTAGTTGAGGCCTGCGCCAAGCCCTTCTCACTATGATTCTCGCCATTAGCAGTGTTGGGACTGGTATTATTATTATTATTTCTGGCTTGATTGCCACTTCCCGAATTAGGCTTATCATGTGAAGAGGCCTTGGTGCCCAGTTTATCCACCAACTTTACCAACGCACTCACCAAGGATTCCAGAGAGGAATTGGCACTGCTCGATGCGGTTCCCCTAGTAGTTTTACCAGCTCCGCGAGAAAGGTTAGTGTTTTTGGCTTAAGCCAATTCAGGGAAGAGTGATCTTCCAGGCTAGGAGGTGAACGCTCCCCTTTATCTAAATTCGTCGTTCTTTCCACTTCAACTATGTTGAAAATCAGGTCTAAGATTACGATGGGCCCTGGCCATCTGTTCTTGCATGGTAACAGGTAACCGTTGAAATTTTGAAAACAAACCTCGCAAGCAGGTTATAAAATCAGCGGGCCTTTCATCACGACCCTGATAACGAATGGCGACTAGTTCTTCAAGACGCCCTTGATAATTGATGTCTCCGTACATCATGAGGAATGCTGTTTTGAAATGCTGCCCTGTAGGCCAGGCATGACAATTATAACGCAACCATTGTAGGGGTAATTTTTCAAGAATGAAATGGAATCCCTATCATCAATTCCTCATCAGTGAGGCCTGAGACCGACCGTCCCTCCTCTACCCTCGTTAGGAAATTTTCCGCACTTGTTTCATTGTCCCCGCTAAACGTGATTCCCCATTTTTTACAATAGTGTCCACAGTTTTATTGTGGGTCCTAGAATAGGAGTACCGAGTGGGGGGGGGGGGGCTAGCCCTTCCTGACTGATTAGGGTGCGCGAAAATTGCCGAGTAAGGTGGCAGGTTTGAGGGAGGCATCCCAATAGTATTCTGCTGAAAATAGGGACTAAACCTCTGTGGTCCAAGCGCAAACGGCGTAGACGCCGTAAAATCTGCCCCTAGGCCAGGCAATGCCCCTGTTAACACGACGACTGAACAATTGGTCGCAACAAAATTATTGTACCCAGTAACCGGCTGAACGCGTACCTGAGTTGACGGAGTTTGTATTTGGTCGCGTTGGGACCATGACGTTAGCGGATTATTTGCCCATCCCCTATATACCTCGTGCTAGTCGCTAAAAACTATTTATCTTTATGTTTTCGAGGGTGCTGAATACGAGTATGATGTTTATTTTTTTCTAAAGTTGGGGCTACATAGTCAAATTCGAGTTTTAAAGCAAAAATGTGATAAAAATGATTTTGTAATTTTCGCCGTTCAAATCGCTGAAACTATGCTTGTAATGAATATTTCTTTACGAAATTTTAATGACATACTCTTGAACTATTTCTGAAAGCAACAAACGTTGTCCGAAATTTCCAAAGCATTTTCTGAAGAAAATTATAGAATAATCACAAGTGGACGAATTGAACGTACTGAAAGTAGTATTGTGCACGAAGCAGTAGCTATTGTTAGAAATCGAATCAAAGAAATTCCGAAAACAGTGGATTATCCTCTTCCTGATGAAGTTTCGCAAAAATATTCTGCACAGTTTGTACCCGAAATATTGAAAAAATTAATTTCTTGGTTAAAAAGTGACGAAGCTTTTGCCAAAGCTGTCGAGATCCCTGATAATGCGGAATATTCTTTACCATACCGGCGTATGCTGTCCTTATCAGAGTGCACAATTTATTGTGCGCGGCGTGGTAACGAACAAGTTATACCTCCTTTTCATCACGAATTGATGTTGAAATTGCATCATGAATTTGGCAGCAATGTACTTATAGAAACATTAAATTCGTATGGATTTTGTTCGAGCTATGATGAACTATGAAGTTTCTTTAGTATAGCTGCTGAAGCTGAATTAGAAAAGAACAAAAATGTTTATGTACCTTCAGGGATAATATCTAGAAGTGCTGGAGGTAAATTTATTCAAGAAGGCGATGATAATATTGACATAAACGCGGAAACGATCGACGGTAAAAATACCTATCATGCTACGGGCCCAGTACTCTTTCAGAATCGCGAAATAGGTGAAAAAGCGACAGGTGAGCGCATATCACGTTCTTTCAAGAGATCTTTAAATAATAACGATACAGAAAATTTGTTTGAGCTATATCATTATAGAAAACCGACAGTCAGGCCGGAGCCTCCCAAATTCAAGAATGCTTTCTTAACTATAGAATCATTGGCTAAAAAGTGTGAAAAAAATTGCACAAAAAATATTGTTTGGGCTTTGCTGAGATCGTGTTCGAGAGGAATTTTCACGAATGATGGTGAAGGCTGGAAATTCAAAACAAATAATTCCATCGTGGACAGCATTTAATACGCGCTTTTGCCATAACTCTTCTACCATCACTAATGTTCAGTATACTCCAGCTTTGAACGCCAAGCCAATTGACCATAGCACTGTGTACACAACATTAAAAAAAGGTCAAGAACTTATGAAAGCCTGTGGACAAACACATCACATTCACACCTTTGATCAACAATTATTAGCGATAGCCGAGCAAATCAAATTTCATCTTCCTAATGAGTTTCCTACGTTAGTTCTTCGTTTAGGGAGATTTCACAATTGAAAAGTTTTTATTTCATGTATCAAAAAACTTTGGGCAGATTGCGGTTTGCGAGATATTTTGGCAGAGTCAGGTGTCTACGCTAGTAAAACTGTAGATGAAATGCTCGACGGGAATCAATTTCATCGAATAATACGCGGAATAAAATTGTGTTATGAAGTGTTGACTCATTTATTACTCAAAAATTTTTTCGAACGGCTTAAAGAAAAAGATGAGCAAATAATACGTAATATGCAAATGGAATACGAGGCATTTTACAACAGCTATTTGAATGGTACGAGCACGAAAGAATCACTGGAAACTTTGTGCGAAGAAAGCCAATCAATATTGATTCCATTACTTGATCAATTTCGCTCTATCAGACGCTCAGAATCACCAACATTTTTGCATTTTGATAACCTTTTGCACGCCTTTGACTTAGTACTTCAAGATATCCGATCTGAACGAGAAGGAGATTGGGATTTAAACCTTTGCTCGCAAGCTGCCATGTTACCTTACGAATTTGTTTGTAACAAACCCAATTATTCTCGTTACGCTACATATAATTTGTTAGGAATGGCCTTGGCTCTGCCAAAAGAAGTCGAAAATGAGTTCAAAGCAGGAAATTTCCCTGTAAGATTTACTCCAGGGCCCTTCAAAGGCCTGTGGAGTGACATGGGCGTCAAAATGTCAGTAGTCAAAGATACGAAAAGCGATAGTGGAATTACTGGTTTTACAAGGAAAGAGTCCACAGTTCTCAGATGGACTGTGACAAGAAATTTGCAAGGTCAATATTCTACTGCCATGTCTGCACGTAGTAATTGTAATATATCTAACAAAATAGAAGAATCATATAAGCACGACAGTGAACGACCTTCAGAGATTGCAAGAGACGAAGAAGACTTTTTCAAAATTTTGAACTACATGAGAAATCACATGTCCGATCCATTTTCTTCATCAATACGTCAAGATTTCTTGATTGATATTAGCACTGGTATAGTAGCATCGGAGCCAGTAAATAATTTTCTGTTGAATGCCTTGGAAATTGGCCGAGAAAAACTAAAGCACTTTGTATCTAGTCGATTAGAAAAAAATAATGAAAGCTCAAAAAGTTTTTATGCTCCAATATCACAAACACCAATTAAAACATTCGCTGACTTACAAAAACCGACTGATATCAAGGTCAATGGAGTATCCAGCAAAAAAATTATTTCCCCAGAAATAGTATATCAAAGAGCACTAGTTTTATCTCGAGCTCGTAGTGACGTGGATTTAGCTACAATTTTAAGTTGTCCTTTAACTGCTGTTCCTACTGCACTGTACAAACTAGATGGTACAAGAAGAGTTACTGACAAATCTGAATTTATGCACTCATTAGAAAAAAACGTTGCTAATTTCATTTTCAGAGATCTTCCTTCAGCGGAAAATTTCCCAGTATTGATTATTGATGGAATGGCTGAACTACAATCATTAGTATCTCCATCTCTGACGAATTTCAATGATGTTGGAAAATCTATCTTAACAAGAATAATTCATCGGTTGAAATTTTCCATTGAAATTCACCTCATTTTCGATCGTTACGATGACGTAACTCCCAATCCAAAACAAGAAGAGCGAAGACGCAGGTACGGTAGCGGTGGTAATAAACTTGATATTTCCGGAAATCGCCCTATTAATGATTTGAAAAAAGTACTTTCTAATAATGAAAATAAATCAAACCTCACTAAATTTGTATGTGATTACGTGAAAGAAAACTTGCCGAAGTGCGGTGTAATGGTTGGCAGTGATAAAAGAGTTTGTTTAGCTGGTGGTTTAGAACCCGAGTTGGCGGAGGACCGTCAAATCCTATCGAAACCATACTTCGTGATAGTGCTGGTACGGGGTCGAGGTCATCACTGGACTCGTATAACAGAACACGGAGGGGGTACTGGTGACCGAAGTATGGACGCCAGTTGCACCCGCGTATGACGGTGTAGGATGTGGTTCAAGGGGCCTATTACTTAATTGCCCCCCAGGACCGAAAGCTGAAGATTCGAATAATCTCCGGGCGGCACCCAAGCATTCGTTGTAGGGATCCACCTCACTACCACTACGCGAGGGGTCTCTCTGTGTGTGGAATAATACCCGGCCTACAATTTCATTGATAATCTCCTGTAATTTGACCGAGCGATGCATGCTTCCTATGTCCATTTCCGGTTCGCATTCCGAGGATTGGGGCACTTCAGGTACCGAAATTGTCCTTCTCAGAGACCGTATGGCCCGGGCCCGTAGAATCTCTAAGGATCCCGTTAGGTCAAGCCCCTTTTTGCCCACGTATCGTCTGAGGTCATCCTCCGACATCGACAACACGTAAGGTGGGATTTCAATGTCCCGCTCATCCGCCATTTTAAATGGATATTCAATTTCACAAAAAAATTCAAAATTTCAAGGTACAATCAACCAAAAAAATATTCAAAGTATTTTCACGTCAATCAATTATCCTTAAATTATTCATGCATATAAAACAGATTAAATTCAATTAAAGTTGTAATTATCCTTTCGGAATACGCAAATCCAGGTAATTACAATTCTTGAAGCCTGATGTGATTTCTAGGATTGGTGTGATTCACCTCCACCAATCGTCATGTTTAATTATTGGTGGGTTCAATTTCTCAGTTGACATTGAGGTTATGTTGGGGTCACCACTATGCAACCTTAGGGTCGCTTTTCTTTTTGTCCTTGATACATCAAAAAGAACAAAGAACAATCTTCAACTGACCAATAACCATCATTATTCAAATACGGCATTATTATTTAATATTGCATTGAGGTTATGTAGATGCTGCTGCAATGCAACCTCTGTTTTGTCTATTTATCCTTGGTACATCAAAAAGGATAAAGAAACAATTTTTAACTGACAGATGATCACCATTATTTAATTTAGGTGAGTATTATTTAATATTGCATTGAGGTTATCTCAATGTCACATCAATGCAACCCTGGTTTTATTTGTCTGACCAATCAAACTTCTTCAAAAGTCTGAAAAATTGTCAATTGTTAATTTTTAAAATAAATGATCAGTCAGTTCCATCTCTAAAAGGTAAGTTTATTTGTTTTGCTTAATCCCAAAATAAAATTGATTCAAACTTCAAATCCATTTTGACTTCGTTTGTTTCTCATGATAATTTAATTCGATTTTGATATTTTCACTTATTATTTTAATCATTCTCTGTTATCACCAGTCATCTCAAACTTCAAAACAATTTCCATTATGATTGGAACTTTATTTGTTCCGATTAATTTCTTAAGACTTCAACTTGTCTTACTTTTCAATTTTTAATTTTATTTTGCAGTGGAACTTTAAAAGTTCCAGTTTGTTCAATCTCAAAATCTTCCTGAACTTCCCTTTGCGTTACCCGGGCCCATACGTAGGGCGTCATTTATAACCTGCTTTGTGCCGATTATTTTAATTTCCTCAAGATTTCATTTAAAATGCACTCGAAATGAGTCCAATAGTTGCCTGCAGGGCGCCAGATAATTTTTCTAATCTAAAACTACCAAAAGATGTTTTAATTCATCTTACTTATTCTGAATTAGTCAAAGGTTTATTCGCTCGACAGCTTCAGCAGAGTGGCGGAGTAGGGGGTAACGCAGAGAAAGAGGTTATAATAAGCGATCACACATTTTACCACTCAATTCACATATAATTAATTAAAGCATTGAATGGAAAAAGAGTAAAACAAGAAAAAGAATCTCCATGACAAATGTAACTTATACCTTTCTCCATTTGACAGCAGCATTGTGTCAAATATATGATCAAAACCAATCTTTTATGATAAGAATGTGTTCTTCCCACATATCATACACTGACCTATATGACAATATGAAATAGGGCGGGAGGAAAGCGAAGATGAAATAAAACAAGAAATTAGATGGCAAATGGCCGAAATTATGAAAGAAATGAGGAAATGGCAAGAAATCAGGGAAAAGTTAGAGAAAAGGATGAAGACTTTGAAACAAAGAGTGGAGAAAAGCAGAAAGAACCTAATAAAAAGGTAGAAGAGTTAAGAAGTAGGATGGAAAAGATAGAAAACAGAAAAAGGGGGTGGATGGGTGGGTTGGATATCGGGAATGAGGATATAGAAAGTCTGAGGAATATTCATGGAAATGGAAGAAATACTAGAAAGGATAGATTCTGAGGTAGAGATAGGAGGAGTGCGATGTGTAGGAAAAGCGCGAAGAGATAAGAAAATGGCACTGATGAACCTGAAGGAATGAGAACATGAATGTGCAGTGATGACAAAGAAGAGGGCGTAATATGGAAGCTTGGAGAGAATAGAGGACAATTGGATATGAAAGAATACGAATAAGAGGTGTATGGTGGAATTGGGACGAAGAGAGGGAAGTGTTAGTAAAAACTGAGGTGACGAAAACTATGAGAGATAAGAATGGGAGATAGGAGAATAAAAAATAGGTGAATAATGGTTGATATGTTACTGGAATGTAGCTGGCTCGAGAATGAAGAATAGGGAGTTGTTGAGAAATTGGCACAACGGGACGTAGTAGTAATGATGGAGACGTAGCTAGATAGAACGGGATGGGAAAGACTAATATAAAGGTTAGCACAAGGTTCCATATGGCAGGTTCAGAATGCGAACAGGAAAAATAAAAAGGCAGAGCAGTGGGAGGAATGGTGATAGGAATAAGGAATGACTATATAACAGGAAAGGATGGGAAAGAAAGAAAGCAACAACAAAAAAGGATTAATAGTAAGAGAGGTAAAGGTGGAAGAGAGAAGTGGAAGATAGTGCGGGTGTACGTTAAGAGTCATGTGCAGTAGGAATCAGAGGAGATGAAAGAACCTATTTGGTCGATAGAAGGAAGAAAGGCAGTTTGACAGAAAGGTCAGGGATATGAAAATAGAAGAGGGAAATGTAAACGCGGACATGGAGATGATAATAGGAGCATTAAAAAGATTATTAGAGTGCACAGTCAAAAAAGAATTTATTGTAGGGGGGATAGAAGTGTGTGGGATGAAGAATGTAAAGATAAGAAGGATGTGAGAAAGGAATTAAGAAAATGGAGAAGTGAGAAAATTAGTGAAGAAGAATATAGGAGAAAAAGAACAAATATACGAGTTGGGTGATTAAAAAAAGAGGAAGAAAATTAAAGGTTTAAAGAAGAGGCGGAGAAGGCTTGGACGATAAAAGAGGCTAGGTACGTAGTAAATAGAGAGAGGAAGAAAAGGACAAGAGTGAATCAGGATATTGAAATGGTAGAATTGAAATAATATTTTATGGATTTGCTACAAGGGGCTGAGAGATAAGATAGGAAAGGAGAAAAATATGACAGTTGAAGAGGAAAGAAGATAGGACATAACAACGGAAGAACTAGTTAAGGTATACGTGGAAAATATAATATTAATGACAGCGGCTGTTGAAGGGATGCCGGGCTGAAATGCAGGTTTTGAGAAATACTTAGATGTGAAAAGTTGAACTTAAATGTAGAGAAGACGAAGATAATAAGGTCAAGAAAAGGAGGGGGAGAAAGAAAGAATGGATTGAGAGATTGAAGGCATTTGAGGTAGAAGATTAATAAATTACTTCAAGTTGTGGCATGACAATGAAACTTCAAAAATCTTAATGAGTCATGCCACAAATTGAATTGAATGTAAAAATTCGAGAAATTCTTGCTTCCTAATTGTTTTTCATAAAAGTTTCTCGTTCCTTTTTCGAACGAGTAGTCACGTTTCAGAGTCAGGAGTGATTTTTAATAGTACTTTTGCTGATCCTCCCGACAATTTCCTGGGGTAGTGTACCTTGCAAACAAATGGAGATTATAGAGGTCATATAAGAGAAAGGATAAAAAAAGCAGCAGGGGTAATGAGACGGATATGTAGAATAGGAAAAAAAAGGTTCAAACAAGATTGAGGAAGGAGAATGTAGTTGTCTGATATGCTCGTATGGCCGTTATTAGGTAACGGAGCAAAGATGTGGGGACAGAAGGAAATTAAAGAGATTGAGGGTTTACAAGAAAGGCATGTGAGGTGGTCGCTGGGGATTGACTGGAGGACGCCTGGATATATGGTGAGAGCAGAAGCTCTGGGGGATGAATTGAGTACTAGAGCGGGAAAAAGGCCTTAGCAGTGTCAGACGATCCTAAGGGAGTGGAGTTAGCGGAAAAGTGTTCAAACGATGTGGAAGAAAGGAGAAGGAAGGCGACGGAATTTACAAGATGGAAAGAAGAAAGAAGTGAATTCTTTAGTGCTTGAGATATAAGAGAGGGGACTGGAGTAAGCTATGAAGAATTGGAGAGAAGGAACAGAAAAAAACAAATAAAAGAAATATGGGAATGATTGAGGAATTGAAATATAATACATATTATAGGATGATAAAAAAGGAAGAAGCACCATAGTTTTTAGAAAAGGGATTGGGAGAGAGAGAGATGATAAACCAGGATAGATGAAAGGAAGAGAAGAAGTGCAGAATATGTGAATGGGAGGAGAAAACATGGATGCATGTATGGGAAGGATGTAGGAGAGGAATGAAAAAATAAAGGAAGCTTAGAAGAGAATGTGGTAAAGATTCTAAGGGAGGATGGATTGGCTGAGGGTTGGATGAAGGGGTTGGAACAGGTTAGAGGAGCGAATGTGAAATATTGGATTTTAAAAGACTTGCAAAATCTTGGGCAATCTGGTTGGGACCCAGTCGCTATTTTAATGAAGGAATGAAAAAATATTTTGCTTAGAAGACAAAGATTGTTTTAGCAAAATGAACATTTTGAAATAATGAGTTGAACTCTTTGCCAAATGTAGAAAAGTGTTCCTAAAAATTTTGAAGTATCACCAAATAAAGAGAAAATCCTACTCTTTAAATCTAAACCAAGAAAACGATTAAAAGTTATGTAATTGGTCAGTGTTCATAAGAAATGTTTACTCGTGCAATATTAATTTTTGGGAGCTGAAGGTCGGAGATTCGTCATTAACCTTAATTTTTTATTACGTGTGACTTCTGATGCAGATATACAATGGAACCTTGGTGGAAAAAATTTTTACAAGAAAGTACAACATTTCTACAACTGTAATTTTTTTTTAAAACATGTACTTTTTTGTGAAAAATGTACAGTATTTAACAAAAAAATACAGTTAAATACAAATAGCTAATTTTTATTGTATTCCGATTGAAACTTTATAAATTATGCTTAATTTAAAAATAATTTAAAGAATTAAACGCCCTCATTCAATTCCAAATCCTATTTGAATATTGTTTAAAACTGAACTATTCCAATTTTAACCCATTTAATTTGAGAATTGTTAATGAAGTGAGACATTTTTTTGAATTTTCAGCAATATTTTACTTTTTATTTAAAATCATCAATTTAAACTGACTTATTTGAAATAGAAAGCCTTGAATCGTTAATATTTCAGAGTGTTAAATTAAAACTTTTTACGTCATAATTTTAATTGTTCTATTTAACAAATTTCTAATATGCAAGTGAAATTATTGAATTTTGATGCATGAGTAACAATTGAAAGATTATCAATTTGGAAAAAATTGAATTAGTTTTAAGATATATTTATCAGTTTTGATCTCGGTTTTAAGAAGATCCAAACTTAATTCAAAACTGAAAAAGATTTCGAAAAATAAAAAACTAAATTCAGATATTCGAAGGTTTTGAAATGAAAATTTTAAGCTTTCTATTGATCTTTGAAGGTTTTGAGAAAATAAGAAAAATTTCTTAAACTTGCTGGGATAATTTAAAATGATTTTTTGTTTCGAAAAATTAACTTTAAGAGAATATTTGAAAAGATTTTAAAAAAATTTCCGAAGCATTCAAAACACAAGGTAGATTTTTGAAGACGTCGAACACAAAATTTATAAGCTTTTTAAGCGTTTTCAAAGGTTTTAAATAAATAAGAAATTTGTATCCAAATTCCTAGAAAAACTAACAATCATTTTTTTTTATTGAAAATTTAATTTTACAAGAATATTTAATAAGATTTCCAACACTTTTAAAACAGAATCTGGATGATATCAAGGTAATTTTTTTACTTTTGCAATATTTTCCAACAATTTTTGGGAAATTTCGAGTTCCAAGATAATAAAATTATTGTTAGTTTCCTGGAAAATGTATACATTTTTTTATTCATTCTTCAGTTCATAGAAAAGTTTTCAAAGCTTTCATTTTCTACGCGAAAATTACTGAGCGTTTAAATTAACATTTTTTTAGGCTTTAATTTGAAAAGTTTGAAATTCAAAAGTATTCCATGTTGAGTGTTTTAATTTGCGGTTCAGTTTTTATAACTTCAAATGAAAACAAATTATTTTCAAGAGTTCGAATTTTCTAATTTCAATGACCGTGATCAATTCTTTCTCAATTGTTCAATTTTGATTTGCTGTCAAAAAGTGGTTCAAACGTAAGGTTTTTTTTTTTTAATAACGATTATTCATTCTTGTTGTTGAATATTCTACCATTCATTTAAAATTTAAACATAGAAGCTTTTTCGTAGTAGCGATAATGTACATATCATAGTAAGTATTTCAAATAAAAGTTTTAGAGCATAGAAAAATCCATCTTTTGTGTTAAGTACATTTTTTCTCTAAAACCATTTTTTAACAAGAACAATAAGATTTTCCAAAAATGAGCCTAGAAATGAAAATTTACTGGAAAATTTACGCATTTACGAAAATGCGTTCAGTTACGCTCGTCCCCTTTTCCAGGTTTATGTGTGTGTGGGGGGGGGGGGGCTACGTATTCACTGACTGGTTACAGAAATGTGTTCAGTTACGGTCGTCCCCTTTTCTAGGTTCAATGGGGGGGGGGGCTACAAATGTACTGACTAGCTACGAAAAAGGGACGAGAAAGAAAGGGAAAGAAGGGACAAGCGTGACCGAACGCATATTTGTAACTGTTTTCTTGTATTTATTGTTTTTCCGACGCAATCCTCTCTTACTCGAATAATAATGGTTTTAGGCAAAAAGTTTGTGATGCAAAAAAGATGTATTTTTATACTAGCTAGAATTTTTGTTTGAAACATTTTTCAAAATTCTCCGTATTTACTGTGATAAACGACAAAATCATTATTTTTATGGGGGGCATTAAAATACGTAGGTATACGTGGTCTCAACAAAATCGGAGGTAACCACCATTCGGAACATTTTCCATCTGCGTAAAAAGTTGGGGCACAATTACTTCAAAAACAAATATTTTAAACGAAGCTTGCTTATTTTACTCTACAATACCTACTGGGAGATATCCATCTGGTCCATCTGCAAGAAAAAATAAATTTACCAATTTTAATAATAAACAACTCCTTTTTCCATTTCTTTTGTCTTTAAAACGTAGCAGTATTCGAAAAATACCCCTTTTTCCAAACTGGCCTGCATTGATGTAATCCATTTCTTTCCTTGGAATGATTTAGCAATATAAATTTGAATATCTCAGAAGGACAATTTTGACTATAATCTATGAGGTAACGACTATGGGATGTATTATATTGTTCTATGGACAAGGCAGAATAAATTTAATGCACAGAGATAACTAGTAACAAGAGTTTATTCTGAAGGTTTCAGTTTCACGGCGGAATTCATTCTGGTTACATCTTCAAAATTTTAGGCCCGCGAAGTCGAAGTACATTTTCAGAGAGAAGTGGGATGACAGGTCAGTGGAAGGGCTTACTTTTGATTGGATGAGGAAATTTGAGGTAGGGAGTTGGAAACACCCAACAATTGTGACGTAGTGATGGACAAACATCTGCTCGCCAGTTTTCGAAATCTGTAGTACAAAGAATCAAACTAGACCTAGGGACCGATTTATGGTACGGTCAGCACGTCGAGTTGAAGGGCACTAGTAGGACTTTAAGCTGAAGTAATAACAGTTGCAGTTGTAAAGAAGCAATGTACACATTTTGCAGTCTCATGAAATTTGACTTAGACAATGAATAACTGAAGGCCCGTAAATACCCAAAAATCCCTTAAGTATTAAAGTAAAGGCTCAAATAAAACTATTTCCTTTCTGGCGACACGTACATCTTAATCGGAGAAATCTAAAAGTTACGCCGTAACAGATATAATTTCATTATACACTATTTTCGTCAAGCATAATCAATAGTTACAATATCGAATGAATTCTTGATTAACGCATCAATCAGTTGTTAATCTTAATGCAAAAAGGTCATCCGCAATTCTCTTGATGAATATAATACTATATCTATAATTTTAAACACGCCTTCAAGCTTTCCGCAAATATCAATTTGTCCGACGTAATTCGCATCCCATCCTTATTCTTTTCGCAACTCTATTTCAGTTATCTGCACGATTTCTATGAATAGTGTTTGAAGAAGAAGCTGCCGCTTAATCCTGAGAACAGTTCAGTGGTTACGTGTTCTGGAATTTTGTATCTAATAATCTTCAATTAAGAAATAAACAATGCTCAATTAAGTAGAGAAGTCTCCACGTGCGATCTAGGCATCAGCCTTAACTAGGAAAAATAGATTTCAATATCATATAGAAATCCTGAGTAAACAAGCTATCAAAATGCTTGGATCTTCGTTCAGGACGTGTACGAATATGGTCAGGAAAATTTGTATTACATGCAGGCACTCGAGTGCATAAAAAAGAGATTTTTCAGGTATTTGGCGTTTAAGCAGGAGAGTGTTTATCCGTTAGAGGATTGAAAATCACTCTACTACTTAAAACTGATGTCCAGAATACTACAAGGAAAAATCGACTGTTATTTGTCCTTGGCAGATTTCACTTTCGAACGCCTCAATTTTATACAAAATCTCAAGAACGTTTCTATATCAAAACTTATAAAGCAGTTCATGTTTACAATTCTCCAGCGCAGGATATGTGTAGCATCATGAATGATTTGTGCAAAAATCACACTCATTCGTTTGATTTGTTTCACTCTACTATGAATAAATTCAACTCTTCCAGTACCTTTCCCAAATAATTTTCCTCCAATATTGCTGGCCCAGTTTTCCAAAAATTTCCCAGGACAATCTTCCCTCAATGTCCTTAGACTTTCTTCACATTTTTGATACAATGCGCTCATGATATGTTCACATAATAGCACCTCTAGTCCTGGTTTTCCTCGTAGCTACGTTTCGCCTTTTCTAACTTATAAGATTCTTTTCCCCGGCGAAATATAAATCTTAAGATAAGAATAAGTCATTTCACCGAGAGGAAGAACCTTATGAGTAAAAGAAGTTTCAACTGAATTTGTTTACATGCATTTTTTGATACACTAATAATTGGGATCAAGCTTTCTACTTGTATAATAATTATTTTCGGGACGACTAGTCCATCCCCTTCTCCAACTCCCCTAATTTTTCGGGGCGACTAGCAACAGCCTTCTTTAAAAAAATAATTAGAGCAATAACTGGGGCATTTTCCGTCAAACCGTAAATTTGCACATATGTTTTGTTGAATGACAAAAATGGGTAAAGTGTTGATTAATGTACTTGAACGTGTTCATTAGAACACTTGTAGTACTTTCAGAACGCGTGAATAAAGCATTATGCAGTAACTGCTTCTAAATATTACTAAACAGGAACGAAAATTTCAGAAACTACAACAGCATAATGCTTTAGTCACATATTTTATAGAATTCTGTCACTATATTTGTCTAGACAATATAAATAATATTAAGACAATATGGGTCTAGTTAATATAAATTAACTTGTATGTGTCATTTAAGGAAAAGTCTAGCAGAAGAACTAGTAAGTCACACTTGCCATAGAGACAATTTTCCGACATACGTGTACGGAAAAAGAACCTTTATCACAAATGTCACTTATAGCTTTCTCCGTTTGACAGCAGCATTGTGTCAAATATGTAATCAAAACCAATCTTTTATTATAGAAAAGTGTTCTTTGCACATATAATATCCTGACGTATATGACAATATGAGAAAGGGCGTGAGGAAAGCGAAGATGAAATAAAACAAGAAATTAGATGGGAAATCGCCAAACTTATGAAAGAAATGAGGAAATGGAATGAAGTCAGGGAAAAGTTAAAGAAAGAACCTAATGAAAAGGTGGATGAGTTGAAAAGTAGGATGGAAAAGATAGAGAGCAGAATAAGGAGGTAGGTGGGTGGGATATTGGGAATGGGATGAAGAAAGGCTGAGAAATATTCATGGATATGGAAGAAGAACTAAAAAGGATAGATTCTGAGGTAGATATAGAAGAAGTGCGACGTATAGGAAAGGAAGCGCGAAGAGGAAAGAAAATGACACTGATTAACCTGAAGGAATGAGAACATGAAAGTGAACTGATGACAAAGAAGAGGGCGTAATATGGAAGCTCGGAGAGAATAGAGGACGATTTGATATGGGCGAATACAAATAAGAGGTGTATGGTGGAATTCGGACGAAGAGAGGGAAGAGTTATTAAAAAAATGAAGTCACGAAAACTATGAGAGAAAAGAATAGGAAAATAAAAAATAGGTGAAGAATGGAGGATATGTTACTGGAATATAGCAGGCTTGAGAATGAAGAATAGGGAGTTTTTGAGAAATTGGCACAATCGGACGTAGTGGTAATGATGGAAACGTGGTTATGAGAGCACAGGAGATAGAGGAGAAAGGAATTAGACAAGGGAACGAAAAAGGCAATCCAAACATAAAATACTGAATGGGAGGTAAAGAAATGGTTGAAGAGATTGGAGAACAGGGAATCGTAAATCTTAAACGGAAATGTCGCGGCCGATAACGAAGGGAAATATACACGCTCTGGAAGAGACAAAGGTACGGTTATTGATTATGTGATAGTGGACGACAAGGAAAAAAGAGCAGTTTAAGAAACTAGAGGTGGGGGATTATATAGATTCGGGGCACTTTCCCATAATACTCACATTAAAGTGTAAACGAGTATTAACAGTATAGCTAAAAGGATAACAAAGATGAAAAGAGCAGGAAGAGGGGTTTGGTCGATAGAAGGAAGAAGGCAGTTTAATCAAAAGGTCAGGGATATAAAAATAGAAGAGGGAAATGTAAACGAGGACATGGGAATAATAATAGGAGAAATAAAAAGATTATTAGAGTGCACAATCAAAAAAGAATTTAGTGAAGGGGGGATAGAAGTCTGTGGGGTGAGGAATGTAAAGAGAAAAAGGAAGTGAGAAAGGAATTAAGAAAATGGAGAAAGGAGAAAATTAGTGAAGAAGAATATATGAGGAAAAAGAAGAAATGTACTGAGTTGGGTGATAAAAAAAGAGGAAAATAAAAGGTTTAAAGAAGAGGCGTAGAAGGCTTGGACGACAGAAGAGGCTAGGAACGTAATAAATGGAGATAGAAAGACAAGGAAAAAGAATATAGGACATAACAACGGAAGAAATAGTCAAGGTATACGTGGACGATATAATATTAATGACAGCGGCTGTTGAAGGGATGGCGGGCTGAATTGCAGGTATTGAGAAATATTTATATGGGAAAAAGTTGAACTTAAATGTAGAAAAGACGAAGATAATAAGGTCAAGAAACGGAGGGGGAGAAAGAAAGAATGGACTGAGAGATGGAAGGCATTAAATCTAGAAGATTAATAAATTACTTCAACTTATGGCATGACCTTGAAAAGTTGATAAAAAAGGAACAAGTGCGAAACTATTCAGAAAAGGGTTAGGAAGAGAGAGAGAAGATGGAACAGAATAGCAAGATTTAGAGTGGGAAACGAGGTAAGGGGAGGGACGTATTAGGAAAAGAAAGAAAACAGAAAGTGCAGGATATGTGAATCGAAGGAGAAAACATGGAAGCATTGTAAGGATATGGGAGAATAATGAAGAATAAAGGAAGCTGGAAAGAGAATGAGGTAAACATTCTAGGGGAGGATGGATTGGCTGAGGTGTTTCTGACATGTAAATTTCTGAAATGTAAATACACTTAGTTGTGAATAGTTAGGATAAGATAATATTAAATATGTAGGTGGAAAGATTTTATTGAACGGACGTCATGTGAAGCCCTAGGGGACATATTATGAATATAGAAAACTAATTCTAGGTATTAAAATATGTTTTCAAAAATTCTTCTTTTTTTAATTTTATTATTTTTATGGGTGCTAAGTTTTTTACATTTCTGGAGATCTTGATTGTCTTCGTGACTTTTTACAGCAATTCATTTGCTTATTTGTAGGTGATAACTCTTATCAAATACACGCTCATGATTAATATATTTTGAGTCAACTGATAATTTGGAAATCCTTGAATTTTAGACGTCTAGAGATTGTCTAATATTAAGAAAGATAAATTATTTAATTTCAAACATTTTTTGGTATTATTTTGAACTCAAAGCAAATCCTAGGTTTCTTTATTTAGTTAACTGAAGGTTAAAAAATTAGACTATTACTTTTTATTAATGAATTTTAATTGATATTGGGTCCATATCATGTTAACTCCCGGTAAATCATATTGTGGCTAGTCACTTTTGCGGCATCGCTTAATCAGACAAAATGTGGAGTCCATTACAAATCAGCAAAAATAGTGGATTGACTTGAAATATTCTTCTGGCCAATCACAGAGGTCGCACTTTTGCAAATTTTTTCTTTTCTTGAAAATTTTTCCGAATGATTCTCATTTTAGGGAAAAAATTCCTCCCTTGGACTGATTTATGAAATATGAACACGAATATCCCAGAAACTCCAGCTTGACTTTAATTAGAGAGATAACGACTACAGGATATATATTATAATAAGTAATTACATCCTAATCTAATGAAGCACTCGAATGAGCACCAGTTGCCTGTTAACCAAATTATTCATTAACGCAATCAGTTTTTCCTCTAATTGCAAAAAATGGCGATCGTTTATACTATGGTCTTCATCTGGATGGTCATCCTTAATTCTATTGGTGAATATAATAAAATATCATATCTATAATTGCAAAAACGTATTTCAGCATTTCGCAAATAACAGTTCGTCCGACGTAACTCGCATTCCATTCCAATTGCTATTCTTCAAAAACTCTAGTTGAGTTTATCTGAAATGAATGGAATTTAATCAGAATTTATTCCGAGAAGTCCGAAATTTGAGAAACAGAAACGCCATAATGAAAACTTGGTTTTTGGCTTCAAGGGGTCTCAACGCATAGCGATCCGATGAAAAACCTATGTGTGAAATTGCAGTCGATACTGATACTTTCTAATCATAAATGATGAGAATGTAAAACGGGTGACATTCTAGCATTCAAATACGGAAATTTTGCACACCACAACATTCAACATTTTTCACTCCTTTAATCATATGAATAACTGAGCCGAATTAGATTCGAATTCTATCTCTGTCAGACTGCCAAAATCACGGATTTTATAGGATCATCCAGATTTTTCTTGCACATATTCCAGACGTCAACGAATAAAAATCGAGTGACTTGTCGGATGAGCAAACGGACATTTTCAAACTGAATTTGGAATTGAGACAAATTATTCAGAAACCGAATTCTGTCCAATTTTCGAAACTAGTGGAAGTTCATATTATACAGAGAGAGAGAGAAAGAAAATAAGTAATAATTTGTTTTTTCTTGCAGGGTTAAGTTCACAGTTTGATTGTTTGCCTAATGGCGCCCCCATTCCTGGTGTTCCTCGTGGCGGCTCATCATCATCTTCTTCTGACATACAACATACTCCAGCTAGTAATTTTCCTCCTGCCGAGCCTCTTCTTCGTGCCAGGTCCAGGTCTCCTCCTCCCACGTCCAGATCTCCTCCTGTCAGGCATATAGCTCCACCTACCACGCTAATTGCTGTTCCTGGCGGACGTGAATATGATCTTGACCAACTTGAATGTTTTCGGCTTACTCCCTCCAAGAATCCGAACCAGGTATTCAAGCTTCGAAGATACACTTTTCCTGCAGATAAACCAATTGAACTACTCGTAAGACGGAATGTTTATGCGCCCATGCCAACCCAAGAACAAATTGTATTATCAACAGTTGATGGTGACGTCTTTGCAATATTAGAGAGTAGTAATTATTTAGCTGGAATATATATGTTCAATTCTCACCTTCGCAATAGAGTACGGGCTAAAATGAACATAGGAAGCGGCACGATTACCCAATTGACCACAAAAGAAATCAGGGAATGTCCAGTGGGCCCCACACGCAGAATCTGCTATAATTTTACAGTAGATTGTACAAATCTCTATCCTCGACACCATTAATTCAATTACAAAAAAATGTACAAAAAAAGTATAAAAGCTTCTTTTGATACAAAGTCGTCTTATAATGTTACAAGTAACTTGTAATATTACGAAATAAAAATAAAAAGTCAATGTACTATGGTTCTCAGGGCCTCAGGCTTTTGTTAATGCCTCATACAATCCTTTCCCAAAATAAAAAGGTTCCGTTTCATTCCCTCGCCTAAATATTTGTTTAGGAAAAATTTTATAGGTTTATAATGATGTACCTGAAATAATTTTTCTGTGCGGGAGGCCACCCTAATGTGAATAGAAGAAAATTTCACTGCTATGGAACAAAATTCCACTGCAATAGAAAAAGTTTCATGAAATTAGTTAATTAGCTGTATTAAACATTTTTACTGTACATCGTTGAAAGTACTTTTTCAAACTTTTGCATTCGATGGAATTCAATTGAATTTCTAACAGATTTCATTCTGTAAATTCTAAACTTAATTGATTGAAGTGCTATTTTGATATTTTTGTATCGCTTGTGAAATTTTATATTAAACTTTTTTATTCAATTCGTTATACTAGGGATGATAAAAAATATGTATTTCTAAATTCCTTCTCTTTTCCAGGTTTTTTCAAAGAAAATCTAAAACTTTACGCTCACAGATTCATTTCTGAAAAATTGGAGACTTTTAGGGAAAGAGAAGGACATCATTGAAGAAGAATAATTGCATAAAATGAGACTAATCAAGTTCTTATTTGAAATATAGATATCTCGGTATTTATACCTGAAGCTATTCACGTTTAAATATTGTTAAAATGGTAACTTATTTATTTTAAAACTGACAGTCAGTATCTGGAAAATATACGACAAAAAATTGTTAAATACTAAGCCTTCTCAACATGTTTAAAACAAGTGAACTCATTTATTAAATAATTAATTCTGGATTGTATAAATATGCTTTAAAAAAATCTTATTTACGTAATTCTGATATTTTTATGAAATCCAAGTTTTTTAAGTGTCTGGATATCTTAACTGCCTTTATAATATTGTACAGCCATTTATTTGCTGATCCGTAGGAGATAACATTTGAATTTTAAATGTTAATATTTTTTCAATTCTCAATTTAATTAAATATTTTTAATTAAATAAAGTACCTCCATTTTTGGATTTTGTTTTGATCTCAAAGCAAATCTTGGGTTTCATCATTCAGGCATAACGCCCGGAAATTTGTTCCAATCCAGACAAAAATAAATCCATTTAAACGAAAATAATTATATTTAAAGATGGCGCAAGCACCATGAAGTTTAAGACGTATTTCCCATAAGAAAAAAAGACGTTTTTATAAATTTTATTCAGAATCCTTAATATTAGCTAAATCGAGTTGAAGCTTCCCAGTTCTTTTCAAAATTAGCCACAGAATACTAGTAGAATATTACTTTTCAAATATTACCCCCATAAGTCTGTTTTATAGGGTCCCAAAAAAACCCTATAAGTGAATAAGTGAGTCTTGCGAGATTTTGCGGCTAAAAATGATTTTCTGTGCAGTTTTTTTTATTGAAAATTGTTTGTGATACATAAAATAATATTTCATACTCATAATTATATTTTCGAATAAATTTTTCAAATAATTTATTATTGCTTTTAGCAATGTTCTCTTAGAATGGAGATAGAAAGTCGCGGTTTTTTCAAAACTTTTCCACTTTTTGTCAAATTTTCAATAATGTTAACAGAGATTTTTTCACATAGGGTGAGTTATTAATTAATTCAATTCAGCAAAAATTATAATTCAAACAAATTATTATTGTTTATAACTATCTTCTCCTTTATTAATGAAATATAGTTGCAGTTTCTTCTGAAATTGTAATTGTAATTGCTTATAAATATCTTCTCTTAGATAAGTGCTACAAAGGTGCGGCTTTTTCTGAACTCTTAAACCTTTTTTTCTACTTTTCACTTATTAAGGTAATAATTAATTCAAGTTAACAAACATGCTTATTTAAATAAATTGATAATTGTTTATAACTAAATCCTCTTAGAATAATGCTAGAAAGTTGCTTTTTTCCGCGAACAAACTTCAGGAGCAGCAATGGGATCTCCAATCTCACCTGTAATAGCCAACATCTTTATGGAAAATCTAGAAACTAACATCTTCAACCAATCCAAGCTGAAACGAGAATGTTGGTGCCATTACGTTGACAACACTTTTGACATCTGGAGACATGGACTAGATGAACTACACAAGTTTTCCGATTCCATGAATGGACTACACCCTGATATCCATTTCACCATGAAAATTGAACAAAACAGAAAATTGCCTTTCTTGGACGTTCTAGTTTAGGAAAGACCTGATAACACATTAGGACATGAAGTTTATAGAAAACCCACCCCGTGCACGAGGCTACTATGAAATAGTTTTCATGTCTACATGTCTCCAATGAAAGTTATTTTCTTTTCGGATACTAACTTCACAACTTTAGAAAGATGTCTACAAAATTTATTGAGGATAGCTTTAAAAAATTCCGGTTGAAACATATATTTTTACCAAAACGTTAATCAAGACAATTTTTTCATTTTTCCCTAACTGGCCTTGAGTGACTTAAACACATTTCTTTCCTTGGACTTATTTATGAAATATAAATATTATTATCTTAGAAGGACAAGCTTGAATATAATATATGAGATGAGAATTGTAGGATACATATGATGAAGCAACATAACAAGCATTCTATTACAATTTCTATCATTTTCCAAACTCCAGTTGAGTTTCTCTAAAATGCATACGAATTTAATCTGAATTCATCCCCGGAAATTGCAGAATATGTGCGTCATAAAAGATTGAATTAAAAAAACATTGATTCGAAATTAGTCCGAATTTAAGAACCAGAAAGAACCTTGAGTTGATGTGGAAGCGGAAATTTGTCCGTCTTTGTCCAAATCATACTTACAGATCAGCGATAGGCATACAGACGCTATAACCAAAACTTCACTTTGGGCTTCGAAGGGTCTCAACACGTGGAGCTCTGTTAACAAAATGAGGTGTGGAATTTTGGACGATTCAAGTTGGTCAAGACCATATTCACGTCCGCCAGGAACAGCAATGAGCGCGGTAGGTGGAGCTATAAGCCTGACAGGAGGAGATTTGAACCTGGCAGGAGGAGACCTGCACCTGGCACGAAGAAGAGGTTCGGCAGGAGGAAAATTACTAGCTGGAGTATGTTGTATGTCAGAAGAAGAAGATGATGAGCCGCCACGAGGAATACCAGGAATGGGGGCGCCATTAGGCAAACAATCAAACTGTGAACTTAACCCTGCAAGAGGAAACAAAGTATTACTTATTTTCTCTCTCTCTCTCTCTCTCTCTCTGTATAATATGAACTTCTAGTGGTTTCAAATATTGGACAGAATTCTGTTTCTGAAAAATTTGTCTGCAGTCCACATTCAGTTTGAAAATGTCCGTTTGGTCATCCGACAAGTCACTTGATTTTTATCCGTCGACGTTCGGAATATGTGCAAGAAAATTTTGGATTATCCTATAAAATCCATAATTTTGGCAGTCTGACAGAGATAGAATTCGAATCTAATTCGGCTAGGTTTGGAAACGTAGGTGGTCTGCTTTTAGCTAGACAAATCGAATTTAAACCGTCTGTGTCTAATTTCTCTTTGTAGGTTTTAATACGCATATTAATTATATGATTAAAGCAATTAAAATTTTTGAATGTTGTGGGAGTACAAAATGTCCGCATTTGAATGCTAGAATGTCACATATGTAGGTTTTCCATCGGATCGCTACGCGTTGAGACCCCTTGAAGCCAAAAACCAACTTTTCATGATGGCGTTTATGTTTCTCAAATTTCGGGCAAATTCCGATTTCCATTTTTTATAACGCACGAATACTTTTATTTCTCGGAATAAATTCTGATTGAATTCGTATTCATTTCGGATAAACTCGAATAGAGATTATAAAAGAATAGCGGTTGGAATGGAATGCGGGTTACGTCGGACAAACCGTTATTTAGAAAATACTGAAATACGTTTTTGAAATTATAGATATGATATTTTATTATATTCACCAATAGAATTAAGGATGACCATCCAGGTGGAGACCATAGTATAAACGATTGCCATTTTTTGCAATTATAGGAAAAACTGATTGCGCTAATGAAGAATTTGGTTGGCAGTGCAATTCGTGATCATTCGAGTGCTTCATTAGATTGTGAAGTAATCAATTAATTATGATATCCATGCTGTAGTCGTTATCTCTTTAATTATCGTCAAGCCAATGTTTCTGGGATATGCATGTTTATATTTCATAAATCAGTCAAAGGAAGACATTTTTTCCCTAAAATGAGAATCATTCGAAAAGATTTTAAGACAACAAAAAATGGGTAAAAGTGCGGGAAGACTGCCCCGTGATTAGTCACAGAAATAACGCTTTCCAACGCTGCAGGGGGGTATGCGACCTCTGCGATTAGTCAGAACAATATTTCAAGTCAATCTACTATCTTTGCTAATTTGTAATGAACTTCACATTTTTTCTGATTAAGAGATGCCGCAAAAATGACCAGTCACAATATGATTTATCAGGAGTTAACATGATATGGACACAATATCAATTAAAATTCATTAATACAAAGTAATAGTCTCATTTTTTTAACCTTCAGTGTGCATATTTGACAAGAGTTATCTCCTACAGATGAGCAAATAAATGGCTGTAAAGTATTCACGGAGACAATTAAGATATACAGAAATGATAAAATCATAATGTGTCCCTCACGGGTTTCCTTCCTTCTTTGTGTTGCTTTATTTCTTTCTTATCCTTTCCTGTTATATATTCATTCCTTATTCCTATCACCATTCCTAACATTACTCTGCCTTTTTATTTTTACTTCTTTGCATTCTAAACCTGCCATATGGAACCTTGTGGTAACCTTTGTATTTCTATTTCCCATCCTGTTCTGCCAAGCTACGTATCCATCATTACTACTATGTACCATTGTGTCAATTTCTCAAAAACTCCCTATTTTTCATTCTCAAGCCTTCCCTGTCTTCGTCCCAATTCCACCATACACCTCTTATTTGTATTCTCCCATATCAAGTTGTCCTCCATTCTCTCCAAGCTTCCATATTACGCCCTCTTCTTTGTCATCACTTCACTTTCATGTTCTCATTCCTTCAGGTTCATCAGTGCCATTTTCTTTCCTCTTCGCGCTTCCTTTCCTATACATCGTACTTTTTCTATCTCTACCTCAGAATCTATCCTTTTTGGGATGTCTTTCATTTCCATGAACATTTCCACCCACCCCCTTTCTCTGCTTTCTATCTTTTCCATCCTGCTTTCCAACTCATCCACCTTTTCATGAGGTTCTTTCTGCTTTTCTACTCTTTGTTTCCACCAAACTTAAAAATGGTTTGGCGAATGTCAGTAGTTCGCGGAAGAAAAATTTAACCATGACTATTTCCAAGATTCTATCTATGCTTTTTCTAATCTCTCATATTAACACTTTGAATCAAGAAATCTCGGAAAATGTAGTGTTTCTTCAGATTTTTCCCGCATTAGATTGTTAGCATTGCAGTGGAAATATGTTATATTTTCAGGCGGTCTGCACAGTGCATATTGCGTTTATCATACACATTAGGTGTATATAGCATGTGCGTGTATGGCACGAATAGAAAGACCCCTCGTATCAAAGGAATCGCATACTTTATAAGGGCCAACAAAATATTTTTTTTTACCTGTGAAGCACCACTGGGATCATGTTTGCAAAAATATATGTTGTAACTGAGGTTGTGGGTGTATTATAGAAAAAAAATTGCGGCTTGGAGTAAATTAGTCTTATAATAGTAGAAACTTACCCCTAAAATATGAACCAAATATTTTCCAGGGCAGACCAACCATGCTTACCCAAATATGGCCTCTATAGTTTTTTTTTGGTTCAACAACTTTTGTCTTTTCATTTTTTTCGTCTCTTGTGTCGTTTTTCAAAAAGTTTAATTTTTTTTCATTCTTGTTTTTAACGATTAAAAAAAAATGCACTTGTTCTATCTAAAAATTATTGGTAACAAAGTAGAAACTTTTTGGGTGAACAACTTTTGTCTTTTAATCTTTTTTCGTACATTATGTCGTTTTCTAAAAAATTCAATTTTTTTATCTTTAATGTCATTTTTTACGATTAAAAAAAACTACGCGTCCTGTCAACAAATTATTGATGACAGATTTGTAGCTCCTTTTTGGATAAGCAACTTTTTCCAATTAATTTTTTCCATAGTTTGTGTCATTTGTCCAAAAATTAAACTTTTTATTTTTTAATGTGGTTTTCTACGAATAAAACAAACACCACGCATCTTGACAGTTCCGGTTTTTTTCCAGGTATCTAAATTTTTTCCAGGTATGATTTTCCACAGTGCGGAACCATTAAAATATTTCGCATTTTTTCAACAATCGACTCGGAATATGTATCCAGTTTCGCGAGCTTATTCTAAATTATGCTTTTTTCAGTTTCTTGGGGTTTGATTAATTTTTTCAATTTTGAAAGCTTTGAAAAATTATATTACAAGATATTCTTAAATTGATTAGCACCATATATTAATTAATATTAATTTAATTTTCTACCAAAGAAGACGATTTTTTTCAACAAAATACATGAATTCTCAAGCAAATAGCTGAATATTCGAATAAAAAAGATTAATTTTCAACCGAATAGTTGAATTTTCATCTAAGAAAGGTCAGTTTTCAACCAAACATGGAACAGTTAAATTTTCAGTTGCAAAATTTAATTTCCCATCAAACAAACAATTATATTCGTGAACGAATTCTCGTGTCCGTCCAAATACAACATCACTGCCAAGGAGAAAGAAAAGGAGAAGAGGTATCAAGACCTTAACAGGGAGCTGCAACGATTGTTCCCAAAGAATTCGGTAGGAGTAATTGTCCTTGTGATAAGTGCTCTCGGAGGTGCGAAACTATCACTATAAACTATCACTAACCCATCACGTCTCATAAACGTTAGACGGGTGGTCACAGGGAACGACGAAATTACAACGTCAGGCCAGCGAAACCCAGGGTGTCTTGAGGACACGAAGCGATCCAAGGATAACAGCTTTCTGCATTCATCTCGTAAGTGCCTTGGCAGATTTTTGGCACGCGGGTATGGCTTTATGGTTACGAACCAGTGATAGTTTCGCACCTCCGAAAGCACCTATCACAAGGATAATTACTTGTATCGAATATTTTGGGTACAGTCGTTGCAGCTGTCTTTTGAGGTCTTGATACCTTTCCTCTTTTTCCTTCTCCTTGGCAGTGATGTTGTATTCGGACGGAACCGAGAATTCGATCACGATTATAGTTCGTTTCTCGAAGTCTTGGAGAACAATGTCAGGCCTCGAGTGCGCAACGGAGACTGCTGCCCGAAAATCGTAGTTCCAGAAAATTTGGCAGTTCTCGTTTCGGACAATCGACTCTATCTCCCTTGGAGCGTTCGGCAGGGCAGGGTCCCGACCAACACCGTAAGAGCGACAAAGATAGTAATAAAGCACTCTCAGGGCCGCATTATGTTTATAGATATGTTCCTGCGTGGGTCGGACACCCCGATAGTATGTGTTCTAGGTACTCAGCGTGTGCATGACACGCTCTGCACCTATCACTGGGAACTTCTTGACATAAAATGCGGTCACGGTATGCTAAGGTGGAAATGACACCATCCTGGGATGCAAAAATAAAACCCTCTGTACCTGAATTGAGCCCTGATGATCTGAGGAAAGCAAAAGTTTGCTCCTTCGACAAGGACTGTTTTTCTACATTTCTGTGAAAGTTTCCGTGCATTTTCTTGTCGAGTAGCTCTTGGTGACATTTTTCAACCTCTGCTTTCTTCACTTCGACTTTTAGAAGTAAAGCATCTAGATGGAGTAATGCACTTTCCTCACTTCTGATGCTGAAATTCAGGCCAAGGGGCTTAGGAAAAACCTGCATCTTACTGTTCCTTCTCGTCCTGAAATCGCGATCATCTCTCAGAAGGTGCCTGCTTTCCGCGATTGGTCTTAATGTCGCTTCCTGATCTTTGTCTGCAGCTTGATGAAGCAGCGATCGAGGAAGCGCTCCGCGTACATATCCATTCTTCCGGAGGTAATCGACTTGATTTCGCAAAGACTGATGCCAAACGTTCTCAAGCTCTGGGTGTTTCTGGCACCACAGAGTGTGCATACGCGACATAAAGCCTCGGTAAACAGGGATAATGCTGGCATCGTAACAGTCTAGCCAGTCATCCTTGAGTTGATCCGTCCATTCGATTGCAGAGGCCACTCTTTAACTGTATTCGCGCTGACGAATTCAGGCGAAATGGAGCTTAACTCAAGATCTCGTGAATTAAAATGAATTGGCTGACACTGACATTAATTCGTGCTGTCTTATTCAAATACAATAATTTATTTCACTCTGATCCACCCTCACAGCAATAGAATATCCTGGGGTATCCCTGAGATATCGTTTGGGGATATCCAGCAAGGCGAAAATTTGGCAATTCCAGGGACATACGGGGTATAGTTGGTGACAGGCTACGTCATGTTTAAAGTTCCACAATATGACCATCTGATTCTTTCAATAGAGTTAAGAATCTTACACCATCGCGTTATTTTATTAAGCTTTTCTATTTTTCACGTTTTCCATTTTTATAAGCTTTTTTAATTATCATATACATTCCTAAGTAAATTTATTCATTTTTATAAACCAATTAGTTTCTTTCCATTATTAATTAGAAAATATATCGACTAATCAAATTGGT
Source organism: Andricus curvator (assembly GCA_932195095.1). Lineage (NCBI taxonomy): Eukaryota > Metazoa > Arthropoda > Insecta > Hymenoptera > Cynipidae > Andricus > Andricus curvator. The sequence goes on from CAKNYM010052448.1 coordinate 345,903, forward strand.
AATTTTCTACTAATCTTTGGTGGCTCATTTTTCACTAATCGAATCTGTCGAATTTCACTGGTAATTACTTAAATTTTATCAATTTTGATTTAGGGTGACAATAAACAATAATGAGGCCACATTGAGATATTTTTAACGTAACCTAGTCTGTTTTGATGTTCAAAATATTGCCTTCTGATTGTTTGCAGAAAGTTAAGAAAATAAGAAGTTTTTACAATATTAAAATTATAAAAGGTCAATGGGCTATACATGAAGGCTGTGTCTAGACGTCCCGACAAATTTGGGATTTGGAAAAGGGGACGGACTAGTCGTCCCGAAAATTTGGGACGACTAGCCAAGCTTATATGAAATATATTGGACTAGTCATCTCGAATTTCGGGACGATGAGACACTTCGATATATTAATTATGCATAGTCAGGGCTGTCATGCGCTACTTTTCAACAGAATCAAAATTTCTAAAACTTAACTAGAGTAAACTTCCACCTATTTTAAAGGCCTTGAAACGTACACGACAAATTATTTTAAGCCTGGAGGGGCCCCCACCTCTACCACGACTTTCACGTTATTTTTGCCAAGCGAGTTCGTTGGCTGCCCTGGCCTTGTATCGATGAGGACGCTGTAAGCAACTTTTTCAACTGCGCATGTGCCGGAAAGCGCAGGTCTATTTGAAATCAATAAATACTATCAATAATAATACAGATAATTATACCCGACTCTCATCAGGAGCGTCGTGGAAACGGGCAGTGCGCGGGTACCCACTCGAGTATAAGCGCAATATTATGCGCATCATGCATGTTAGTGCTTTTGTTGACGTACGGCGTATGACGCGAAAGATATAACATTTCCTCTGAACAGTACAATTTGCCAACTATAAAACTATCAAACATTTTGCTAAACAGTGAGTTTTCTAGCATGACGTCGTAGACATGCTAAGATAGGTGGAAATGTCTGGTAGCTTAGCACAGTTCTTGACATGAAAGTGCAGACAACTTTTGGGAAAAAGCATTCTAAACGTAGAAGTAAGCAATAAAGGTCTGAATATTAATATTTTTTAAGTGTACAATGCTAGGATAGGTGGAAATGTCAGTCGTCAGGAAGGTTACCACATATGGGACTGCAACTGCATAAGAGTTTTTGGAGAAAATATTCCAAACGTAAAGGTAAGTTATGAAGTTCTGAATAGTAATATTTGTCAGGTGTAGCATGCATTTTCTCAGTACCGAAAAGTACAGGCTATTCGCACTGAGATGTTATTTATAAAAAGAGAGGGTAACAAAGCTATAAATTTGAAAATTGATCTCTCAAGATACAACAAAGTAAGTATTTTGTTCATCTTAATTAGCATAATTTTCATTATTCATACCGGCAGTTTTCCTATAAAGAATCCATGACGAGGAGGTTTAAATTGGCCTCGAAAAATGTTAGTCCCTAGTAATATAAAGAAGAACAAGAAAGAATAAGGAAAGAGTGAGAGGTTGCTTTTGGTTAACTCTTTTCCTTTTCTCCTTTCTTTTTCCTCTGTTACGTAAATTTCTCTAATGAGTTGGAGAGGAGTTAGTTTGGGAATCTAATTTTGAATTACAGATTTTTGTCATGCACTGATTTCGGTGCATGAAATTATTGTAAAAGATTGTTGTTTACACGAGGGTTTATATTCACTACATTGAAACTCTGCATGATTGAGCGGCGAACACCTACTGGAACTTCATTAATTTCTTCACGGTTCAATGGGTTTATTGTTTGACTTTCCATGTTTATTTTCATACGTTTTCTCAACTCACGGAAATATTTATACATTCCAGTCAGAACATTATAAGTCTCCAATATGGCAAAGACGTCACCCTCAGATGTTGATAATACAATTTGTTCTTTTGTTGGAATAGGCCCATACGTGGAAAGTCCTGTTTTTATTTTAATTGATTCATCGGAAGGAAAAGCGAATCTTCGAAGTTCGAATGTCCGGTGCGAATTGGTTTTGGGAATAAGCCGAATAAAATTCAATTGTTCGAGTCCGCAGCCATTCCCATCAGGTGAAGGAAGCCTTATAGAAGGAGCGATGGACCTGGAAGGAGAATAAGCCCTTTCAGGAGGAGACCTGGACCTGGAAACGGGATGTAGAGACGTCTCAGGTAACTGGTTTCTTTCAGAAGAAGAAGATTCGCTACGAGGAATACCAGGAATAGGTTCGCCATTAGGTAAGCATTCAAACTGTGAACTTATCTCTGCAAGAAGAAAGTGAATTGCATCTTTTTAAGTTTGTTTAAAATATTATAAGGAGTTCTTCAATCGACTTCAATGATTTAGGAGAATTTCAAGATATTTCAAAGAAATTTTTGGGGCGTTGTGTTTAAGCCTATGAGGTATTTGGAATAAATTTAACGAATTTTTTGAATTATTGACAGATGGGAACATATGAACTCCTATCTAATACAACGCTTCTGAAGGCTGGTGACCTTCTCAGCATGAAACATCAACCAATTGCGACTCTCTCGGCTTCAATTTCTTGCCCCCCCCCCCCCAGTTACACGGTAAACGTAAAGGTCGTGTTTCAGGCGATGAATGGAGACTGGGTATTTGGAATGCTAGGTGGGTGAATGATCTTAAGGTAAGAGAATTACGAGAAACTATGCATGTAAGGAACCTGAGACAAAGAAAAAGGGATCCGAAAGTAGAAACATAGAAAATGGGGTGTTGAAAGGCGGTTTTGAAATATGGTCAGGAGTCAATCACATGGTAGTCAAGGGGTGGGTGTGATTGTGAATCTCAAAGATCATGACTTTGTATCTCCTAGATTGTTGTGGGCTAGAATGAAGGTAGGAATCAGAAGATTATTCATCATAGCATGCTACGCCCCAGTTGATAGTGGTCCGAGGGAAGTCAAAGACGCTTTCTGGGACACTCTAAATGATACGATAAGTACTTGCGATCAAGGTGAAAGAATAATTCTGCTAGGAGATATGAACGGATGGGTCGGCGTCCAACGTCAGGATACAGATACAGAAGGGGTACTAGGTGAATTTAGGGATCCAAGAAAAAATTATAACGGGGAATAATAAGTTCGCTTATGCTTAGAAAAGAGAGTATTCATTACAAATACTTGGTTTCGACATAAAATGATCCACACGTAAACCTGGTGTAAAAGAAATAACCGCAGTATAATTGATTTCGTTATTGCGGATGAAAGACTAAGAGAACTAGTCAAAGATACAAGAGTCATTATCTCAATAATTTTAGACAAGCTTGTCCTTCTGAGATATTCAACAAAATAAGTCAGCTATGTCACTTTTCACGAAGTTTCAGTTTAAGGTAGTTGCCGTTATTATTGGAATTTGTGAAAAGAAAAAAAAATAATCTTCCAGGAAAAAAATGTGAAACATACAAAAATATTTTTCACTGAAACTTGTATGTCTTTGACTCAACTTATGATTCTCAGCGCTTTAATTTTTCATCCCTATGGCTTTTATTTTGTATTCTTATTGCTAAAATGGTAAGATTTGTATAAATATCTAGAAGCTTATTTTCTGAAGAAAATAATTTCCTACCACTTTGCCCCATCTCACTGAATTTTTTTTTATTGCCTAAATTCATCAACAAATAATTTGAAGAACGAAAACATAATCATGTTTGACAATTATTTATTTATTTTCAAAAATTGGTTGTAACAAAAAATCAGAGAATATTTTTTCTGTAGAAAATAAGCTTTCGTTTAGTAAAATCTAATCACTTTTTCAAGTTTAGCAAGAAGCGAAAAGAAGAAAAAAGGACCATTCAAAAAATACGCGATCTTATTAACAAAAAAACTGGTTTTCTCTTCAAAAATAGCATCAACATTAATATTGCAATGCCTAAAAGAATACAATAAATGTATTTTTCCCGAGATCTCCTTTTCGCAAGACAACTGACAATTGAATGCGGCCTTCTGTATCCCTGGGTCGAGGTACCATTTGGACCGATATTCAGTTTTGGAATCGGGACAGGAATGATCTACGGTCCGCACAGCTGCCAAGAAACAGCCCTCTGTTGGTATGGTGGCCTACGAACGGATATTAATTGAGTGTCTGACTCCATGTGGCCACCCCCCTAAACCACGGTTGTAGAGTGAACCTGTCTGGGGTCCTTCAGCGGTTGGAAAAATTCACAACCTCACTAAGGACAGCGTCCTGGCGAATCGTCCGGTACGATCGGCGTCAGGAAGAAGACACAGCGTGAGGTACCTAGCAACGCCTAGTTGTGCAAATTCCTGAGTCCCAGCAGACGGGGGCTCTTGCGGTCCTCAACAACAGGCAATTCTACCACCTGGGACAGGTAAAATTTAGCGTTGCCGGCCAGGGACAGGAGGAGTTTGTCGGGACACGGGAAGATCGAGGGCAGACCTGAATGACTGCTCCTGGACTAACGATAACCCAAATTAGTGTTGGCGCCGAGCGAGAAATCGCGAGGATCGAGACGGGACGGAAATGCTAAATACCAGCTGTCTCGGTCTTGCTCGTCTCGTTTTGCCTCGTTTCATTTTTCCTCTGCTCGTTTCGTCCTTCCTCGTTCTCGCCTCGGTTCTCCAGCACTTCGTGACAGATATGCGCTAGCGGTGCAAACAGCTCGCGGAAGCGTTCTTTTGCCACTCTGATGCGCTAATGCTCGATAGCATTCTTTAATGAATAGTTGAAGTCGAAATATGATAACATATTATACTTGTTCGTCTATTACTGATGATTTGATATCAAACGCGACTACTTATCGATCTTTTCACAGATTCACTCTATCAGTGTGTTATTTTGTTATTATCGAAAATTTATTTAGCAAATTGTAACGATAGATTATATGAAACAGAAAGGTAAAAAATATATTTTTCAGTAATTTGGAGTTGAAACAATTTAACACTAATTTCTTTTTTTCTATTTTCAAGTAGAATTTCAAATTTTTGTGCCGTCCAATTTCTACGTATGGTAAATAAAATATATTTCTCGGGGCATTTAAAAACTCGAAAGTCCATTTTTCCCGAGACTCCTTTTCACAAGACAATTGCGCAGTTCCACAGTCGATGAGGAATAGATTTTTGCAATTGGAATAGAGCGCGGATTACGTCAGACAAATTGTTATTTGTGGAATGCTTGAAAAAGTCTCTAAAACTTTAGATATATTATAGTACTATATTCACCAATAGAATTAAGAATGACCATCCAGGTGAAGACCAGAGTATAAACCATCTCCATTTTTTGCAATTAGAGGAAAAACTGATTATTGCGTTGATGAAGAATTTGGTTAACAGTATAACTAGTGCTCGTTCTATTCTTTCATTAAATGTATTTTACGATCGTTATCTCATAGATTATATTCAAGCTTGTACTTCTAAGAAATACATATTTATATTTCATAAATCAGTACAAGGAAAGAAATTTGATTACCTAAATCATGGCTAGTTAGCAAAAATTAAGCAATTTTTACAAATAGTGCTTCGATAAAAATCTGAGTCTCAATACATTATAGGACTTTTATACACAACTCTTTTTATCTTTTAGTGCGTAAATTACATGGCTGGAAAAAAGTGGAATTTTAGTTCAAAAAGTTCCAGAGGTCGTATTCATAAACCGATTTTAGTGACCCTGTTTCTGAATTTAGGCTTGTTAAATTTTTCGGAGGTCTTTCGCGTCCGATTAAAAAAAAATGAATAAGCTGTTATTCAAGATGGAAGGTGACAGAAAAGAATAATTTTTGTTTTTTTTGCTTCTGACTTTGCTCCGTTTATTTAAATTTCCTCAAAAATTAATTATTAATTTGAAAAATCTGTTTTGAGCAGGGAAACTTCTTTTATTGACATAATTCAAAGTTCATACAAGGATAGAAAATACTTCTTGATTGGAGACGTTTTGATAGACCTGTTTTTATTTTGGTTTCCTCTATGAGAAAGCAAACATGTTTGCTAATTATTCTTATTGACGAATAAAAGCTTATCTTATAAGGTTCTTTTTCTCGGGGAAATATAAATCTTAAAATAAGAATAAGTGATTTCTTCACTGATCGTCACTGATAATTAGCATTAAACAGTCTACTGTTACCGAATTTTTCGTTAGTCTAACCCTTTTTCCAGCTCGTTCAGGAGTAACGTTACGAAAAATTTTGTAATACTAGTCAGTGCTTATTATAATGCTGCATGGCAATCCATTGTGTTAGGATATTATTATTCGGATGAAAAGAAATTTGTATGGTGAAAAGAAAAATTTTCTTCTTTCAATACTGCGATCTAATTGTAGCGGTTTATAACAATGGCAATTGTTGTTGAAAGACAATATATTGTGACCAGATATTATTTTTTAGACGAAAAGAAATTATACCGAAGTGAAGAAATTTTTTTTGAATATCTGTGCAGATACTAATTCTAAGACATTCTAGTAACAACCGTTTGAAAGTTTAGATGTCGTTGAATCCGTATTCGTTGAAGTTATTTTATGGGAAGATTACAAAAACTATGTAGCTTTAAAGTCCAAGGTTTTTTGTAGCGAAATCATTCTTTCGAAACCTTGCTTTCAACTTATCGTCAAATCTAGTAATTGTGCCTCAAAATTTGTTTAAATCATATAAAATGTTTAATCGTGGAATGGAAATTTCTACAAGGCTAACAGTACAAGATTCGTCTCGTGCGTTAATTTGTTATCATAATCATTCTTTTAAAAATTAAATATTTGATCTTCATGATCAGTCGCTTAGGAAAAATTTTCATTTCACGAATAAATGTTTTCTATGATTGCTTAGTAATTACGTCATAATTATTTATGTTTTTGATCCGGATTTAAATAGTCAGATTTGCACTTAATTTTATGAACCTTACTCATTCTTAGGAAATTGTTTTAGATTTGGTGACGAGTTGAACTTCAAGATTTCACACATGATTTTAACGCGAAATATTGTTTTCAGTACGATTGTACAAAAATTTGTCTTTATTAGTTGAAAATCCAACCGCCAAAATTTTGTTTGCACTTTTAGCTATTTTATACATTCATGTCACGTTCAAATGAGTTTTTCTGTCAAAAAACTGGATTGAGAATAGTAACTATTTTCAAACGGCTTTGCTTGGGAAAGGTTTTCTGCAGTTTTCCTTTGGTTTCGGCTAAAGTTTGGCCTTATATTTGTGTGATATAATAGCTATTATTAAAATACCAATATTGGCCAAATGGAAAATTATTTTCTTCATCTACCCCCCTTTTCCCTCCACCCTTATGGCACCATTTAATTCCACATCCCGCGTATACTTGCTCCGCCGGCCTTATTTAAATCATTTTGTGAGGAATGAAGGAAGATATTCTGAATATATATATATTATGATTGATTAATTTGAGTATGTAGGACTCCTCCTGGAGGGTTTTCCACTTAGTGATTTTTCACGACCCTGAAGTTAGCTATGCATATACATTTGAAATTTCTACACGGAGAAAAAAATATGCCTATAATAGTAAGAGCACTAGTCA
>CAKNYM010052448.1:368363-444771 GCA_932195095.1 Andricus curvator
GATGGTGGAGGGGATAAAAACAATGTTTAAACTAACTTTTTTTTATTATTGACTTTTTTTTTTCAATTATGATACTTCAGGCTACGTTATGTTTCAGTAGGAGACTTTAAATTTTTGTTCATCATTGTTAAATAAATTCCCAAAAATTATAAACAATATAATTGTTTAAAAAATGACTTTAAACAAAAAATGAAAAAAACACCTGGAGATATCGCCGAGATGAATTTAGGGATATCTTCACTTTTCCGATAGGACATATAGTTTTATTTATAATTAAGGTTGAATTTTCAAATCCATATGCTGCATTGCCTAACGTGCAGGAGCGAAGGTGGAGGGGATAAGAACAATAGAGACTTTATTAATTATTAATAAGTGAATGTTTTGGCAGCTTGAGTAATGATTTACTCTTGTGTTAGTATATGTTTTGATAATATTTTTGTGACTAAACTTGAAAAACCTGGAAAAATGTTAATAACAATTTAATTGTTTAAATAATTTGTTTATTGCAAAAATGAAAAAAACACCTGGAGATATGGTAGTGAGGAATCTTTCTATATTCTTGAAATTCCTTTACGACTAATACTTTTGTTTATAAAAAAGGACGAATGTTAATTAACAAGTTAATTGTTTAAAAAATGACTTTTTTGAAAAAATGAAAAAAACACCTAGAGATATGGCTGAGACGAACCCAGGGCTGTTCTTAGTTTTCCGCTAGGACTATTACTTGACTTTTAATTCAAGGTAGAAATTTCAAATGTATATGCATAGCTAACTTCAGGGTCGTGATTTTTCCTGGTCGGGTTGATCTGAAGCAATGCCATAACGAAATTCAGTAATGCTGATGCACAGAAAAATGCGGGAGTCTATTTACAAATTATTTAGATAAACTCAATCGACTCAACTCGAGTGACTTATTAATGTCGACTCTGCCATTACGCTCTCCTAATTGTTGGTATCCGATGAAAATTTGTTTGGATTGGGTCGGGTACATAACAATGACTATAAACTAAACGAAAAGCTCGCGATTGATATACTTGTTTTACGTAATTACTGTATAATCATAGAAAAATTTTATTCGTGAAATGGAATTTTTTGCGAAGAGACTGTTCATTAATATGAAATATTTATTCTTTTAAAGAAAGATTATGATAACAAATTGAAGCATGCAACGAATCTCGCATTTTTAGATTCGCAGAAATTTCCATTCCACGCGTGAACATCTTTTATGATGTGTTACTTGAATGGCTTGGAATTAGTATCTGCACAGATAAAAAAAATTCTTTACTGCAGGATCATTTATTTTCGTCTGAAAAATAATTTCGGGTTACAATTCATTGTCTTTTTTCCAGACAAATTTATTTCATCAGAAGAATAACATCCTAACACAATGGATTGCCATGCAACATCATAATTGGCATTGACTAGTATTACGGAATTTTTCGTAACGTTAGTCATGAATTATCTGTCAAAGTGTTAGCCTTGCGAAAAATTCCGTAATAGGAGGAAGTTCCATCCTAATTCTTCAAAAATTCTTATAAACGAATTCACAGTTTGAACTTCTTTTACATATGTAGTTCTTCTTCTGTGCTGAATCCGAATCTGACAGCGATAGAAATGCGCCAGTGGATGTACGTACACTGGTGGAATACTGCAAGGTAAGGGGTTTTTCTCTTCTTTTGGGGTACGATGCTAACTCCCACCATAATTCGTCGGGCAGCATGGACATCAACACAAGAAGTAATGATCTATTGGAATACCTAATCACTACTGATTTAGATACTCCTAACACGGGGAATAACGCGACGATTCGTAACTGGGTCACGGAGGAATTCATTCACATCACTCTCTGTACCGGTATTTTAAAAGACAATGTCAAGAAATGGCGAGTCTCAGACGAACCCAGTCTCTCAGATCACTCACAGATAAAGTTCGAGTTTAAATTCATCGTACCCGCGGGCCCTACGTGCGCCAGAAATCCAAGAAGAACGGACTGGGGCTCTACTCCAATGGGGCTCTACATCTACTCATGAAAGTACTGGCAAAACGGATGAACTATGGACCTCATTTACGGCGATGAGGGATGAATACATGGGTGTAATACGTAAGGCGAAGCAAAAAAGCTAGACCGAATTTTGCACCGACATCGAGGAAGGAGCAAAGGCGGCTAGACTGGACTAGCTGCTCTCTCAAAACTCGGATCCTATTCTCGGCACTCTAAAATTATCCGATCTAATAGGGGATACTCAGCGTCGAACGAGGAGGTCTTGGGCCACCTGATCAAGGCACATTTTCCGGGTCTCATAAGATTTGGAGAAAGTGTGGCGACACCTCTGAGGCAATCGAAGCCGCATGTGGCCCAACTGGGTCCGAAACGGCGGTGAGCCCACGAGATTGTTACTCCCTTTAGGGTCAGGTGGGCCCTGAAGTATTTTATTCCTTACAAGTCTCCTGGTTCGGATGGTATATGTCCAGTCTTTATACAGAAGACTGAAAAGATCATCATAGGGCTGCTCGTGAGAATTGCTACGGCTAGTCTGACGCTGGGATATGTTCCGAAGGCATGAAGAGGTACGATAGTAGTCTTTATTTCGAAAGCAGGCACGATCGGTTATACTTCACTCAAGTATTTCGGCCCCATCAGCCTCTCATATTTCCTACGAAAAACAGTGAAAAGACTTGTGGATAGATATATCCGGGACAAGGTCTTATCAAATAGGCCACTTAACAAGGAGCAACACGCCTATAGGGCTAGTCACTCAACCGAGACGGCCCTAAGCGGAGCAGTAAACCTAATCGAAGGACAACTGAAGCAGAAAGGCCTCGCGATTGGACCCTTTGTGGATATTGAAGGAGCCCCCTACTATACTTCTAAAGAAATGATCATTGTGGCCATAATTGCATATGGTGTGCCTATTGCAGTCGTATAATGGACCTGCCACATGTTGAACAACAGGAATCTAACAACGTTTAAGGGTAATACCACTTTATGTGGAACTGTTGACTCGGGATATCAGCAGGGAGGCGTTTTATCGTCCCTGCTGTGGTGTTTGGTAGTGGATGAACTCCTTCATCTGCTCACGAGTCAGAGCTACCATGTTATAGGCCAGCGTTTCCCAAACTTTTTTCGCACTTTTTGGGGAGCGGTAGGGTCGCCACCCTCAAATTTATCCACAATACTGGAACCCAAGAGAGACACTGGACGCCTGTCACTCGGACGCGGATGCTTGCTTAGCGCGACCTTCCCATTGTTAGAGAATTAGAGCCGGTTGAAGAAAATGAAAATTTGGTAAAATAATAAATTAAACTTTAATAGGCTGCGTTAGAATTTAACAAGCCTAAATTTAGAAACAGGGTCACTAAAATCGTTTTATGAATACGACCTCTGGAACTTTTTGAACTAAAATTCCACTTTTTTCCAGCCATGTAATTTACACACTAAAAGATAAAAAGAGTTGTGTATAAAATTCCTATAATGTATTGAGACTCAGATTTTTATCGAGGCACAATTTGTAAAAATTGCTTTATTTTTGCTAACTAGCCATGATTGAGGTAATCAAATTTCTTTCCTTGTACTGATTTATGAAATATAAATATGTATATCTTAGAAGTACAAGCTTGAATATAATCTATGAGATAACGATCGTAAAATACATGTAATGAAGCAATAGAATGAGCACTAGTTATACTGTTAACCATATTCTTCATCAACGCAATAATCAGTTTTTCCTCTAATTGCAAAAAATGAAGACGGTTTATACTGTGATCTTCACTTGGATGGTCATTCTTAATTCTATTGGTGAATATAATACTATAATATATCTACAATTTTAAACACTTTTTTGAGCTTTCCACAAATAACAATTTGTCTGACGTAATCCGCACGCTATTCCAATTGCTATTATCCTCCTGAATGTAGGTCTCACGTATTTTTGAAATAGTCCCTTTTTTCGTATCGCTTCTTGCCAAATTCGAAAAAAATGTTTAGATTTTATTGAATGAAAGCTTATTTTCTCCAGAAAAAGATTCTCTGCAATTTTGTCACACCAAATTTTTGAAAACAAATACATTTTGGTCAAATATGATTTTTTTCTTTTTAAAATTATTTGTTGATGATGTTAGGCATTAAAATTTTGTTTTAAATAGGATGGGGCAGCGTGGTAGAGAATTTTGTTCTGAAGAAGATAAGCTTCTATAAATGTATTTAAATCTTATAATTTCAGCGATAAGAATAACAAATAAAACCGATAAGAATAAAAAATGAAAGCGCTAAGATTCAAAAGTTCGGTCAAAGACACAAGTTTTACAATAAGTAATATTTTTTTATGTTTCAAAATTTTTTTCTCAAAGATAAAAATCTTTTCCCTTTTCACAAATTCCATTAATAAAGGCAACTACCTTAAAACTGAAACTTCGTAAACAGTGACATAGCTCACTTCTTTTACTGGGGCACAATTTCTTGCACAGACTTATGAAATGTAATTATGAATATTGCAGCAAGACAAGCTTGTCTGTAATTAATGAGATAACGACTTCAGGATATATTATATAATATAATGAGACACTTGAATAATCATTATGTATGCTTATAAAAAAATTCTAGATTAATGTAAACATCAGATTTTCCCCTTATTACAAAAAATGACTATCGTTTATACTCTGGTCTACACCTGAATGTTCATCCCTAATTCTATCAATGAATATAATACTTTAATATATCAATAATCTTAAAAACGTTTTTCAGTATTCTGCAAATAAAAATTTGTCCGAAGTTATCGGCATTCTATCCCAATTTCTATTCTCTTCTGAGCTCTATTTTAGTTTGTCCGAAATGAATACGAATTTAATTGGAATTTATTACGGCGAAATCCAGAATGAAGCAGCAATTTTTCCGCTTTAGTCCGAATCATGCTTGCAGGAAGAATTAAATGCTGGATACTCAGGTGAAAATATCCGCTAAATATCTTTAAATAGTAAGAATGATCTGAAAAACTGTGGAATCGTTTGAAAATCTTTTGAAATATTTAGAAATCTTTGAAATAATTTAGAATATGTGGTGGGGGCACGAGATGAGGGGAAGTTCATGGTATCGAGGGTTCACAGAATCGAGGTCTAACTGTATTGGAACGTGCTTTATCGATCGAAGTTAAACTGCTGAACAATTCTCATTATTTAATTGTAATAAAAAAAATCGTGTTAGGGAAAAACTTTTTAACTCTATTTTCCTTAAAAAGTAGCTTTTAGTAGTACTGGACCGAGAAAAGTAGCCAAATGGTAGGAACGTTGGAGGCCTGTAAAAATCTGTATACAAGTTAGAATTGTGAAATACCATCAGGCAGCATATTTTTGACAGAATGCGAATACTATCTGACGCCAGGAGAAGTCTTGGGTGAAAGGAGAGGTGGGTGGGAGGAAATTAACAGTTTTTATCTGACCCATTTTGTTTCTTCCACGACCTTCCAGTTAGTGTCGAGCACCCGTTCAAACCAGAGGAGGTCAAGGCATTTTGAAGAGGAGTCTTCGTAGTCCGGTATTCACTGAATGAAGACAAAAAGAACATAAATAGCTTTATGAAGCTGTCCAGGGCCCTAATAACGATTAAGGATGAATGCCCACCTGTCACTGCCGAGGAGGTAAAAAAAAAGTATTAAAGGACATGAAGAACCATTCCTCCCTGGGACAAGATGGCATCAAGACCTTCTGACGAAAGAAGAAGTTGCTTTTAACCCACCAGCATCTGGCCCGCATCATCACCTGGTATCTAAAGTCAGAAGAGCCTATTCCAAAGTGGTTGATGGAAGGACGCACAGTGCTCCTGACGGAGATGGGCAACTTAGCTGACCCTAAGAATTGCAGGTCGAAAAACTTGTCTGAACACACTATAGAAGATCTTCACAGCTATCCTAAATGTTAAGATTGTTCGGAAAATCGGATCTATGTAGCGAGAGATGTACGAACGGCGCAGCTCAAAGAAAGGCGTAGCAAGGTGTGAGAAGAACGATTCTATCCCAGATAGACTCATCATCTGTCTGTTGGAAAGCTTGAAGGTTCATCCACACATCGTGAGGTGCATAGAGATATTGATGCCGCATTGGAAAACCAGATTTACTATCTCATCTGGAAAACATCGTGTGACAATTAACAAAATCACCTTTCAGAGAGGTGTCTTTCAGGGCAACACCATTAGCCCTCTCCTGTCTTGCCTCACATTATTGCCACTATCTATCGCACGTTGCCATTCCCAAGGGTACTTCTGCGGCAAACTCGGATATCGAAATCATGAGGTCACTCATGTACTTTACATGAATGATCTCAATACCTAGGCTAAAAAAATAGATTGAAATGGAGTTTTTGTTAGAAAAATACGCCAAGGTCGATAGAAGCGCTATACGAACCCTTAACGCTGGGAAGACCTGTACATACCTGGGCGTGCCATAGGGCCGCATTCAGGACGTGGCATCTATAAAGGATTCTCTCCGATGCAGAAACAAACATCTCATCCCACGGATTTGGTCTTCCGGACTGTCGTCGAGGAACAAAGTATCTGCAACGAACATGCTTACCATCCCGGTAGTATTACATTCACTTGAGGTACTCCCATGGACGAAGGACAAGCTCAAATCCTTCAATATCGGGTCAGAAAACGTTATGCACATGAACAAAAAGATGCACCTTGGGTCGTCTGTTCCGCGACTTCACATCTCACGCCGTCAGGGTGGTCGTGGAATACTGAATCTCGAATGTCTTCACAATAGGATTATTCTAAGTACAGCACCTATAGTTACAAGTAGACCCTTTTCTTAAAATTGTCAGGGAACAGGAAGAAGTGGGCGCAGAAGCGTCTCTGCATGAAGCAGCAGAGGAGGTTGCTGAAACACTTGGCCTTGACTTCAATATCAGCGGTGAGCAAAATGCATTAAACATTATTCATCCCTAGTACTCACTCCTGAAGGCTCGGATCAAGGAAGCACAGGAGAAAAACTTCCGGGAACAGCTCCTCGACAAGATTATGCACGGCATCTTCCACAGAATTATGAAAGATCAGTCGATGTCGTATGAGCTAACGTTTGCTTTCCTGAAATCAACCGGATTGAAGTCAGGCACGGAGGCTTTCTTTTTGGATTATCAAGGCGGTGTCATTACCACTTTAGCATACCATCGCCGTCAAGACATTCCAGAGGATAGCTGCAGAACGTGCAATGCACACACAGAGAATCTAGGATAGTTTAATTTAGTTATAAGACGGGCGGCAAGCCTATGAAGGGCTCCCCTGGCGCTCAAGCTATGAAGCCTATTGTGCCACACTCTTACCTATACGCGCTCAGCAGTTGACCCCAGACCTCTTGATGAAGCCCAGTATGTCGACTACTGCTGGCCTGGTAATTTCCTCAGGTTCCATAAAATGGGTCCCGAGGATTTGTTGTCCGAGCCTTGCTAATTCCGGGCACTGGCATAATACATGCAGGGATGTTTTGTCATCCCTGCTGCATTTCCTGCAATCGGTCGTGAGGTTATACCTTATTTTGTGCATATGATAGTTTAAGTGATTGTGCCCAGTTAGGATTCGTCCCACAGCCCTTATATCTTTCTTGGGTAAACCTAAGATTTCCCTGGCTTTGTTCATCCTATAGGTATGACCCAGGATGGATTTCGCCTGAAGGTAACCCTGGATTTGTTCCCAGTATTCCCGGTGTTTTGTTCGGATCCAGCTTTTAATTTTGCCAACTGGTCCGCCTTTGCGTTGCCCTTGATCCCTGTGTGACCAGGGAGCCATATAAGAGCCATATTGTTTCTTCTTACAAATTCGTTTAATGCCTTTTTGCATCCCCAAACCAATTCTGTTGTTATGTCTGGTTTCCCTATTGTAGTTAGTGTCACTTGACTGTCCCAGCAGATCGTAATCTGTCTGCCAGCAGCGTTTTCTTCTGATAGTGTTTCAGCACACCGAAGGACGGCCAGAACTATCCCTCCCTCTCTGGCTGGCATAGATTCCTGCTTCTGACCCTCCCTCTCCCCTGGAGCCATCCGTATACCAGATATCCCCTTGCAGGAGAAAGCTTTGGCAAAGTTGAAGCGTTTTGTTATTTTATTTTTCCTCATCTCTAGAATCGGCAGTGCGCTAATGTCACTCGGGAGCCTAGTGTGCCTATTCTCCCGAATCCATCTATTTGCTCTTGCCAGGCGGCCCATCGCGTGTGCCACTCTAGCAGTTATCGCAAAATGTAGGGGTTTTTCACAGAGCATGAATCTTATCGCCGCTGTAGGCGTAGTCCTCATTGCTCCAGTCAAATCCCTAAATACTAGCGTTTGTAATCTGCGCAGCCTGTCCTGCATTGTTTTAAGTTCTGCACGTCACCAGACCACGGCCGCATATAGGAGACTCGGTTTTGGGACAGCAGAGTAAAGCAATGCACAGTGGACTGTTAAGAAGGGTCATGCAAGCCTTTTAGGCGCCGAACACCAGACATTGCGTCTCCAGGTGTTTTGCCCAGTTCAGCCTGCTATCTAGGATTACTCCCAGATATTTAACTGAATCTGAAAACGTCAGCTCTCCACCACAGAATACGGAAGCGTCAACTTTCGGCACTTTATAATTTCTCGTAAAAATGTCCAGGTTGGTCTTTTCCGGATTTACCGAGAGCCCCTTATATATATGAAGCGACATCCTGACAAGCCACTAATCCTTTCCCTGTATAACCAGGGTTCTTGGATTAGGGCACTTTCTGCCTGCACCACTGACAAGCGCCTGTCTAGAACCGCTGCGGCGCCTTTGCTGTGGTGCATATTAATCTGCATCATGGGGATTCCCGTCTCAGCCATTAAAAGGCTGATTCAGGGCCCCTAGACAGGATCTGTAATCCAGAGCTGTAACGGCTCCAGAAGTTCGCACCGCTCGTGGTAGACTGCCCCCTAAGGAGCTTTCCACAACTGGCGGTGGGTTAGAAGAGGGTCTCGGAACGGGACCCTTATTGCTTTTGTTTTGCTTTTCGTGTTTCATTCAATTGTCTCACAAGAAGCTAGGGAAATGACAAAAACCCTCTTCAGAGCCCCGCTTCCAGGGGTTGGGTCTACACACTATGGGACTCGACCTGGTGTTCCAAAGTTCCCGTTAAGGCACTTCTTTTGAGAACCCGGCCTGTCCGCCACTACTGAGGGGGGCAGGCCGGGATGTCCAAGGATATGTTAACCCTGGTATCATTCAGCCCTTGACACGGCGATCACATCGTAGCTTGGGCGTATGAGAACTCGCGCCCTCGATATTCCAGGAGGCTTTGCCATTACCCCCTGGAAGGATCGCTCCTCAGTTTAATTCCACTGACTGGAGTCCGTCAGTTCTCCAGAGTAGCTACACCTGGCGATACAGTCTGTCTGGTTCGCCTATTCAGATCTATAGCCCGATGAGTCCCGTAAGCCCTCTCATACGGAAACAACGTACATCCAAAGGCACAATGCGGCACTGAGAATTTGTTGTTATCATCTCCGTTAATCTGAAGACATTAGCCCCAATACCATTCCGCAAATGATCCTAGGCAAATAGACCCAATTGTCAAAAGTGAGATTTGCCGCAAGTACTGGAACTTCATATTCTTGATAATTGTTTATTTCGTGCTCTCGAGACCATAGTTCTCCTTGACTTAGAGAAATGAACCATGTTCAGTATCAAATTTCCGACACTAGCCGACAAAAACATCACAGCCAAGGAGAATAAAAAGAAACAGAGGTATAAAGACTGTATATGGAAGTCGCAACGATTATACGGGAAAAATTCTGTTAAGCTAGTCGTCCTGATCATCGGTGCTCTTGAAGGTGTTAAGCTTTCTCTGGTTAATAGCCTGCAGAACTTCCGGTAGTGTGAACGAAATGCTAAGATACTTTCGGGGAAAATGCAGAAGGCGTTTCAACATTTTTTCCATGTTTCGTATAGTTTTCCTGGAAAATGGAGGTTTTGATTTATTAAAAAGCATTTTCCATAGATAAAACCAGAACCGTTGGTCAAAAATGGCTGGTTAACGAACTTGTCTTTTCTTTCTATGCCTTAAAACAGTGTACCAAACTTCAATCAAATCTGATCAGTCTTTCGAAAGTCATCGTGCATACAGGATACATACAGATATACAAACATAATTACAGAGACACCTTGGTAAAAATCATTTTTTCGGATTCAGGGGGTCTTAAAACGTGAAGATTTGATGAAAACCGACGAAGTCAAATGTTACATGAAACTAATACCTTCTCATTATAGGATGAGAATGTAAAAAAAATTATTTGACAATATATTATGTATTGTTGGATCAAACATTTAATTGTCTACAGTAATGGACATTAAAATAATGGGTTCTTTTCTTCCTTCGAATATTATATTAAAATGTCGACTGAGCCCCAGGGGCTGTCGACTTAGCCCCACGATTTTTCGCTCAACAGATTTTTCATCATTTCACTTTTTTTCTAATAATGCATAAACAATGCATCATAATTCAAAATCAACAGCAACATTTTGTAGCCAACTAAATTCTTGAGCCAACAATTCCTAATACGTTTTCAAACAAATTTGTCTTTCTATAAAAAAACGACTTGAAAGAAAGGTGACGGCTTAGCCTCACTCTCCCCTAGAACTTTAATTTTAGAAGGTCTGTGCAAAAATGTTTCAAAAGTAACAAGATTTAAACGTCGACAATAATTTTCAACCAAATACATGAATTTTCAAGTAAAAAGATAAATTATCTGTGAGAAATGAAAAATTCAAATTTTCAGTTAGTAAAATTAATTTTTAACCAGAAAAGGGACACATTTTCAATCAAATAGTTCAATTTTCCACCAAAGTAATGAATTTTTAACCAAAAGATGAAGTTTCACCTAATGAGAGTACCCTTCTACAAAAAAAGACGGATTTAAAAAAAATAGTTGAATTTTCCCCTAAAACAGATAAATTTTCAACTAAAAATAGAATACTCTAATTTTCAGTAAAAAGAAGTAATTTTCAATAAAATTTAGGTAAATTTTCAACGAAATAGTATAATAATGAAATAGTATAATTTTCAACCCAGAGGATAAAATTTCTATCAAAAAAGACAAATTTCGACAAAAAATGTTACACTTTCAGTTAAAAAAAGTAATTTTGGATGAAACAAAAACAACTAATTTTTAACAAAAATTATCAATTATCAACCAATAATATGGATTGTTAATAAAAATAGATGAATTTTTAGCAAAGTACATGAATTGCCAACCAAATATTTGAATTTTTAAAGGAATTTTCAAAAAAAAAGATGGTTCAGTCACCAAGAAGATCAAATATTCTCCCGCAAAATTGAAATTTTCAATAAAATAATTCAATTTTAAACAAACAAAACAAAAGGTTTATCAACTAAAATGATGAATCATCAAACAATTGAATGAATTTTTAACAAAGTAGTTCCACTAGCAATTAAGTAATTGAATTTTCAACCAAAAATATAAATTTTCAATGAAAAGCGTGATATTTGATATTTCAGCCAAAAGGGATTTTAATTTGATACCAAAAATATTGTGATTCAATCAAAACATATGAATTTTTAACAACATAGTTTGAATCCGCAACCAAACCAGATTAATTTTCAAGCAAAAAGTTGCAATTTTCAACCATGATAATAAAATTAACTTCAACTTTAGTTTATCGAAAATTCCCTAACCCTGTCAGGTTTTCCCTGACGTTCCCTGACTTTCTGGAATTACCTGACTTGTTACAACTCTGTACAAAACACTGATATTTTTCATTTGTATTATACAGAAAAAGTGATAAAATAAAATAAAAAATATCATTGCCTTATCAACTATATATAACCTATATATAGGGTAAAGTGGACCTAAGTCGGCACTATGAGTTAAGCCGGCACCCTCGCGTTTCTCAGAAAATATGCGCTTGTCGGCTTAACCATTTTGTCGTATGACAGGTTGGTAGACATGGACGTAATTTACAATGATAATTGTCACTTTAGTTTTCCCTTGACAGCGCGAGCGGGGTTTAAATTTTGCGTGCAAACGGAACTCTATTTTCTTCCATTTTTGTGAAGCAGCTACAGGTGTGTAAATATTTTGAAAAGTTCAATCGATTAAGTGCGTTGGTTTCTCTGTTCTGTGTGCTTTCGCCTGATAAAGTCAATTTTTCATTCGGATTTGTTTCGTGTGCGTGATAGAATGAAATGTGTAAACATTCGTAGTGGTCCTGAGTCGGCACCAAACAGGTGGTCCTGAGTAGGCACCTTTTTCTGTTGCATTTGTTGTTATTCGTGTGTTATTTTATTTTGTTGTGCTTCAATTCCATGTCACTCGTCTCTTGTTTTTTTTTATTTTGGTTGTGTTTTGACTACATGCTGCTTGTCTCTGGTAGGAGTCCATCCCATAAATAAAGTTTTAAAATATGCTACATGTTTTGTTATTGTAATTAATTTTTTTCTGAGAAAAGATCTTCTCCTTTCGCTCCGCTGGGAATCGAACCTCAGAACTTCCTATTGCCGGTCGAGTGCATTTCCATTAAGCTACTAGAGAGATTGAGAGAAAAAACGTTCTTCAGAAAATACACGCATTATTTTGCTAGATGTTACAAGGTAAATTTTTCAAGGAATCTGTGTTATCATAAAAAAAAAAAACAGAAATTTTTAACGTCTGTTCAGACTAGATGGAAAGAGATGGAAAAGCACCCGACCGGCAATCGGAAGTTCTGAGGTTCGATTCCCAGCGGAGCGAAAGGAGAAGATCTTTTCTCAGAAAAAAATTGATTACATGTTTTTCTCATTGTAAATGGTTTAAATTTGTTCATTTCCTCCTAAAACTTACATAACCTGCCCTTTTTCTTGCATTCGAGAGGAAAAAATTATGTGTTGATTCATGATCACGGGGTGCCGGCTTAGGACCACCATTTTGTGAAAATCACTTCACCTTGTTCCGAACGACATATAATTATAGATAAAGGATCGGGGTACAATCTCGAGAGCATTTGCTCAACATAAATTATTGGGCATTTGAGCACTCTAGGGAAGATTCCCTGGAAACTAATTGAAAGCTGGACCAGCAATATTCATGAAACATTATTCGGGAAGGATCTTGAAAAAGTTTTATTACAAATTTTTTTTACAGAATGTGATTCGAAAGAAAATTTTTTTACGCAACCGCGCATAGACTCTATATCGAAAACTTTGGCGCAGCATAAGGATTAATTTGAAAACCACCCGCTTGAAATTTCAAACAGAATGCGCATTCCGGCATCGGGTTTACTTTCGAAAAGCGCGCTTTGAGGCGCTGATTACGAATATGATAGTGAAAATACCCGCAAATTTGATTTTGATGGTGAAAACTATGAAAACCCCATTAAAGTCATGGTTTTTCGAATTGATCTCGGTGAATAAAAAATATTTTGGAAAAATTTTAATACAAAACTTGCACATCCAACCAAATCATACATTTTTTATACTGTACACTTTTTCTCCCAGATGGATAGTTTCTGATGAAATGGCTATTTAAATTTAGTAAGTGAAATAGGCTAAAGTCCAGTGAGTGTTCGCCCTTTCTGTGACTGCTCACTGAAACAATGTTGGTCAAACCCTTACCCCTTTCCCACGTCTCGTGGCGGGCGGGAATGCACCCCAGTGAATAATCACAGAAAGAATGTCATTCAAATACCACCCTTTTCCAACGTCTCGTGGAAGAAAATCGCCTGTTGCACTTAATAAAATTCAATAGTAATTTTCTCAGAAACTATCAAACTGTGAGGTCAAACTGTGTGAGGTTTTTACCATGAAAATCAAATTTGCGGGCATTTTAACTATTAATTTCGTGATCAGCGCGTCAAAATACATGGATGTACGGAGTTTCGAATTAATCGCCGGTATGCGGATGTCCGAAATCAGTGCAAGAAGAAGCAAGCTGATCCAATAAATTCCGCAATTTTGCAGGATGTCTATTTTTTCCGAATTTGATCTGACTTTCGCCTCCCCACCCGGGGGGGGGGGGGGGCCAAGTTAGGTACACAAACAGCTAGCCCTACTGTAAGTCGGGAGTTAGTCGGAACAACTGACTAGGCTGACTTATTCTATGTCGGAGTACGGTCTGTACGATTTTTTGCACCAACATGTGTTCGCATGAAGTGAAATATCGAGTCAAAAGTTTGAAAAATTGAGTAAAAGACACGATGGATCAATACGTGATCCAAAATGTACCTGGTGGAAATTTCGGAATGAAATTGAGTCCGTTTGAATGTGAACAACTCCGATTCATTCCGATCGATTATGAACGAATGTGACATCTGTTTACGAATGATTCCGACCTTCGGGTTGAAAGCTAAATCCACTCCGAACGATTCCGTCCGATTACGATTAATTCTTTTTCAGTCCGAATTGCTCTCTCAGCTTCATACCGAATGAATCCGCATGAATCCATCGCATGACGCGAGCTCATTCCGAATGATTCCGTGTCATTCCTTTTTCAGTACGAATGATTCCGCACTTAATAAAATGCAATTCCCATTCCGTATGAATCCGCCAAATAACGCAGGCTCATTCCAACTGATTCCGCATCATTCCAAAATCAGTCTGAGTAATTCCACACTTTTCAAGATAAAACGCCCATTCCGTCTGAATCTGTCTTATGCCGCGAGTACATACCGAATGGCTCGAAATTATTCGGAATGATACGAAATGAGTTGGAATGAGCTTGCGTTATCTAGCGGATTCAGGCGGAATGAGCCTTGTATTCTGATAAGTGCGGAATCGTTCGGAGTGAATTCAGAATGGCGCGGAATCAATTGGAATGAGCTTGAGTCATCCAGTATATACACACACACACTTTATTTTTCTTGCGTTTATATTACTTTATGTGTGGGGGAGGCACGTGAGTGTGTTCGTGTGAATTTTAGAATCACGTGGATTTAATCGGAATTATTATTATTTTATTTTTTGAGTTGCTAATCATTCGGATTCATTCGAAATGATTTTTGTAGCAAAATTCGGAAACATGTGGATCGATTCAGACTGAAATTTTACAGAAATACCTACGGAGTCAGTCGGAATTATTCGAAATGAACTTCTCTTATATGTTTGGATTCACGCGGATTGATTCGGAACTAAATTATACATAAGCTCCTGCAGAGTCAGTCGAACTCATTTATAATGAAATTTGGAATTTATGGATGGCTCATTAATAGTTAGGTAATTTATTTAACTCAATGTAGTTTCTCGAGTTAATTCTATTTTTGTATTTTTTGTAACACACACATTCTGGGATCGCCCCGAAATAAATTCAGATTAAATTCGTGTTCATTTTGGAAATACTCACATAGAGCCAGTGAAAATTTGAAACATTTAAAAATGTTTTGAATATTATTTTAAAGGTGTCTGCTAGGTTTCAAAGACAACAAAATTTTTTGTTGAAGTCTTGTAGACATCAAATCTATCCCATTATAGCTTTACGAATGAGGCTATTATGGGAAAAAGTATTTGTTTCTTAATAAATTTGTTAATTAATTTTTTATTATATTTATTTTTTCGTATTTTTGAAAAGAGAAAGAATTGTTTTTCATGAGATAATTTGAAACATGTAAGACTTTTCATTCTGATTGCTTTTTTCATTCAAATAATAATATTTGACTTCAATTTATTCATTTTCAAAAATTGACCTTAAAAAAAAATGAATTGCACAGACAATTTGAAGTTACACGTGCCAAACGTTTTTTAAACTTTTTTCAAGCTTCAAACATTTTGCAACATGCAAGCAAAAACATTTACAAGAACGGTGATAAGTTAGTGCGATTTTATATAAATTTATATTTAACATGATCCCAAGGACATTGAAACATATTTATCACACTACATTTTATTTAAATTTTATAAAAACGTTGAAATTTGCACTTCTCTTGCCAACATAAATTTATTATATGTATATTGTGTGGCGATTCTCATTTCTATACCTTGAATTTGCACAAATCACAAAAAGGTGAGACAACCCCGAGAATTCAAAGTGCCTGATAATTAAAGACACTCTGACCAGACGTATATCCATGATTTGGAAGATATTTGTTTCGCTTGCATACAATCCATCGAAACTGATGATAAAATTGGTGAAATACTTTCTTTTTCTCAAATTATGCATTAACTTTAAAGCATTCTTATTAATATCTTCCTTGATCTTCTTAAGAAATGTTAAGTATATGTAATTGCAGTTTCTTACATCATAACATCTCAGAAAATAGAAATATTTTATTAGGTTTTATAAGAAGATAAGAAGTACGACTGAATAGGATTCAGATTCAAATTTCATAAAATTTTACATCGGCACAGTTGACAATTAACCCCTAAAAAGATTACTTATATTTAGTTCCTCTCCTATTTACATTCTTTCCTTCTCCATTCCTCTTCCTCCTTTCTTTTTTTCTTCTCCATCTTACCCAACACTCCCTTCACCCATGCTACCGCCCTTTTGTCCCCCCTTTTTTTTATCAATACCTTCATGCTTATCCCACTCCTTTCCACCTCTACGCACTCCTCCAACCAGTGCTCCACTCTTGCACCCCCCCTTTCCATACAGTTCACACATCCTCTTCTCCCTAGAGCGCCAGAAACTATTAAAACCCTCCATGCACCCACATCTCATCCTCGCTATAAGCTCCTGACTTCCTTTCTCTCCTTTCTCACACAAATACACTTAGTTTCCATTAAATCTTGTCTCTCTTATTCTCTCTTTCCCTGCTGTCTTCTCTCTCTCCACGCTGTTTTTCTTAATCAACTCATATACCTTCCTTCCTCATGCATCCTTCTCACTTCATCCATCTGCAGTCCATTCCTTATAAAATACCTTTCCCTTTCAACCTCCATCTTCCCACCCCCTCTCCTGTTCACCTTCTCCCACCAACACTCCCTAACCAGCTTACTTCCCCCCTCTTCCAAAAATTTCCTCTGATATTTACAGGCCAGACTCCCCGCTAGAATTCCTACACTCGTTCTCCCCGTCTCCATCCTGACAATATAATTAGGCGTGTTTCTTTCCAACCCCAGTGTCCACTTTACATACCTCTCCTGTGTCCTATTTACTTCTTCACTTTCCTTCCACCCCCACACCTCTACTCCATACAATAGCACACTCATCACTAGTGAGTCAAACAATCTCATATTCCTTCCAAAATCATCTGCGAATAACTTCTTTCCCAACCCCCAAACCTATCTGATCACCACATTTGCCCTCCTTACTCTCTCTTTTATGTGACCATCCACTCCCCCACTCCTCCGAAACAAGAAGCCCAGGTATCTTATCAACCTCTTCATCATCTCCTTTAAGGCCTCCTCGCTTCTTGCCAGCAACACTATGTCATCTGCATACGCTAGTGACACCCTTGCCTTAACACCCTATCCATCTAGAATCCCTCCGAAATTCCCTCCCCTCCTCTTACCTTATCTTTGGTCGCTTCATATATCTCCCTTACCCTCCCGATCAGGCCTCTCTCCATTCTCCTATCCTCCATCGCCTCCCACAACCTCCCGCTATCCACCGAAGGAAACGCACCTTTCAGATCCACAAAAAACGCGTACACTCTCGACCCCTTCTTCGCTAATGCTCCATCCACGACGTGCTGCAGAACGTAGATATTGTCGAAAGTACTCCTACCCGACTTAAAGTCCGCCTGCGTCTCCGGCAATATTTCTTTCCCCTCGACATCCTTCTGCAGCCTCTCAAACGAAATTTTTTATCTCAAAAAGAGCTCAACATTTTCCTCATACCATTTTTTTATAAACCGCATAGTTTTGCGCTTAATCACAACGAAGGTTAAAAATCATACATTCTGCTTTCCTGTCGAACTATGCAAGATAAGAAACAAAGTAAGCAAACAAAAAGTGTTCAGCCAAAAAAAAAAATATATATTCGTTATTGACTATTTTTTTCATGAAATACGTCGTTTATGTTTAAATCGTGAAAAATATTGATAAAAATAAAAAAATTAAATTTATAGAGAAAAGAAACTGTGAGATATCAGGATTATAATAAATAATGTCACAAGAATTTGAAGGAAATCAAATTTATTATAGAAAGCTTCTAATGTGTTCCCTAAGGGTTTACATTATTCTTGTATCTCTTTCCTATTCCTTTACACACCCCCCACACACTTACTTGGTGGTGGGAGGGGGACCTACAGTTTAAGGTGGGGTCCAAACCACCAAGAGCAACAGTGTTAAGTACTTAGAGAACTTTTCTTTAGAGGTACCGGTCCCACGACACTCTGGAGATGAAGAACTCCCTTCCTAGGCTAGTGTTCACCGCATGGGCAGCCGAGGCTCTTGCAGAGTGCGAGGCGATTATCGAACCCGCAAGCCGACGGAGTGGGTCCAAAGCCTACGCCTTAACCCCCACGACCATCGTCCCACGCTATAAATTAAATTAACATTATTATTATTTTTAGTCTAAATCATGATTGCAACTGATAGATTATTTATCACAATCTTATTAATTTTTTGAGTATTTAGAGATTAAAATAAAAACGTAAAAGTATAAAACATTTTTTGGATATTGTTAACTCAAAATAAGAAAACACTAGTGAATCTTTCCAGAAAAAATATTGATATCGACGTTTCCAGTTCATTGAACTGGAAACATCGATTTCAATATTTTTTCATTAGGCCTTCTCAAAAATAATTCGATCTTCTATAAAATTGGTAGAAAAAGCATAATGTCAATTTTTTCTAGAAGGTATTCACGCATAGGAGCTTCTGTAAGAAAACACTAGTGGATCTTTGTAGTAAAATATTGATGTCGCTGTTTGCAGTTCAATGCATTAGACCTTTGATGATGTATTGAACATTCTAGAAACTTATTCGGAAGCATAATTGAGGGCTTAAATTCATTGGGCCTTTTTTGTCAAGCATTTTACCCATAGGTAATATTGGGTCGCAGTTTGTAAAAGCTTCGATCTAAAAGAAGACTTGTAGGAGTTTCATTTTTATTCATAAAGAATGCTATGGAAAAAATTCTGATTTTTAGCACAACACCACGAGATAGATAAAAAAAGTCTGGAGAAAGGATTGTAGCTTTTTATTGTAAGGTATCTCAGAAAATAAATATATACATTTAAAAATGTCTGTTGAAAATCGAGCGATAAGCGTGAGTGTCACGGTGACAGTGTTTATCTCAAAGCCTACATGACTATATAATATAAATAATAAATGACTATCATTGATGAGATAAGAACTACAGTGTATGTTATATAATCTAATGAAGCACTCAAAGAATCACTAATTACACATTGAACAAAATTCTTCATTAATGCAGTAATCAGTTTTCCCCTTAATTGCAAAAAATGGAGATCGCTTATACTCTGGTCTTCACCTGGATGGTTATCCTCAATTTTACTGGTGAATATGATACTATATTATACAGGGTTTCTCGCGAGTCATCCTTATCCTTTTAGTGACAGGTAGAACAAAAAAACGTCGAAAAGTGCCATAAAGTTTTGGGTCCGGTCCTTTTTTTTGGGACTCCCAGAGCTTTGAAATTCTATTTCGGTGAGCCGCTTTTGTGACAGTGTGCGTGCATGGAGACTAGCGTTCGTCAGCAACACTTCCCGTCTAGCGTCAAGTTACGTAACGACGTTCCAGGTGTACAAAGAAGTGAAATCTAAGCTCGCTCGACAAGTTCAAACCTTTACCCATTGATTGATGAAATGAAAAAAATGACATGAATTGACCTTTTTGTAATTTATATCGAACTGTGCACCTCCCCAGATGGCATTTTAGTACAACTGTATACGTACACAGTTGTGCGAAAAGCCTTACTTCGAAAAATCGAAAAAATTTTGCAATCCTCGCAGTGGTTTATCTCAATGATTTTTTAACAACTCAATGCTCTCGAAGATGATATTCGAACATGCCCAGGAAACCACCCCAACGGAGACATGTGTCTCAATTTGCCAATCTAAATTTTCCTAGAAAAATGCTGGGATTTCTTGTCATATTTTACACAATTATCAAATCGATTAGCCCTACTGATTTCTTAACTTTTCCAATGTTGCCACTAGGAGTTTATGATATACCAAGTCATGTAAAGAAAATTTAATAGTTTGTTTCTTCTTGCAGAGTTAAGTTCGCAATTTGAATGTTTACCAAATGGTGCCCCTATTCCTGGTGTTCCTCGTCTCGGCTCATTTTCTCCTTCTTCTGACGTACAACATTCTCCTGCCAGGTATGTTCCTCACGCTGAGTCTCCTCTTCGTGCCAGGTCCAGGTCTCCTCCTGCCAGGCCTATAGATCCACCTACGATGCTTATTGCTTCTTCTGATGGACATGGATATGTTCTCGACCAACTTGAATTTCTTCGGATTTCTCCCCGTAAAAATTCGAATCAGGTATTCCAGCTTCGAAGATACACTTTTCCTGCAGATAAAAAAATTCTCATACTCGTAAGACGGAATATCTATCGGCCCGTGCCAACCCAAGAACGAATTGTTCTATCAACATTCGATGGTGACGTCTTTGCAATATTGGAGAATAGTAATTTTTTTGCTGGAATATATACATATATTTCTCACTGGCGCCCTAGAGTACGGGCAAAAATAAACATGGAAAGCAGCAAGGTTACTCCATTGACCGAAAATGAAATACAGGAATCTCCAGTGGGCTCTAAACGCAAAATCTGCGTTTATTTTGCGGTAAAGTGTGTAAACCACAATCCTCTAAACAATTAATTCAATTTAAAAAAAATGTATGGAGAAAATATAAAACATTTTGTGGTCCGTAGTCGTCTTAAAATGTTACAAGGAACTTGCAATATTAAAAAATAACAATAAAAGGTAAATTTATTATGGTTGCCCAGGCTTCAATCTTTTGTCAATACCCCATCCATTCCTCTTCGGAAACAATTTTCAAAAATTCCGTTTCATCCCATCACGTTTATGAAAATAAGAGATGAGTGGTTTTTGCCAATATTGCATACGTTATGGTGATTTGCAACTCTTTAATAACAATAGTAAAAATGTTTTCCACCACAGTTTCGATAGAGTTTTTCACGCCCTTTTTACTGCCCGTATCTACTTTAAAAGGGATTGATATTTCACCCTCTAAAATGAAGGTCATAAATAAATTTGACTTTTTTTATAGAAGGACACTTTTCTTGAATTGTTTTATGGACTAGAAAGAAAACTGGGGGTTTTCCTTTCAGAACTTTGGAATCAAACAGTAAAATTTAATTTTTTGTTGCTAAAAATAATCTTTTAAAAAAGCACGAATGATGTCTAGCAAAACAAAAATTGTTTTGAAGTGTGATTCTATGAAGAAAAAGTCAAATCTATTTTTGATTGTCATAACTATAGTAGAAAGTATTTTCGCCATTGATAAAAATAAAAATCCTACTTTTTAAACTTAAGGCTGGAAAAGAAAAAACCTAAGCTTTTTTTGAGATGAAAAAAAACTGTACCTATTTTCAAAATAGTAAAATATGTGCCCGAAATCGCAGTCCGATTTAGATGTGAATTTGTTTACTTCTTAATAATCGAGTTTGAATTTACTTGCTTTCAGACGTTTTTGACTTTTAAATGTTCAACCAATAAGTATAGCAACTTAAAATGGTCTTGGGACCGGTATCTCTAAAGAAAAAGGTTATCTAATTACTTAAAGCTGTTGCTCTTGGTGGTTCGGAACCCACCTTAAACTGTAGGTCCCCTTCTCACCACCAAGTAAGTGTACGAAGATTATGTAAGAGGAATAGGGAAAAGATACAAGAAAAATGTAAACCCTTAGGGGACACATTAGGAGCTTTGATTCCAGTAAGGGTTAAGTTCAAGATTACGAGCTTAAAACTTTGGACAAAATTCGGTTTCCAGATAGTTTGTCTAAATTCCAGAATCAAAGGGCAAAATTTGGTATACCTATGCGGAATCATTTCCGATTAGTAAAAAGTTCTGTATTTTAAAGGTAGCATGCCACTCTTTTTTATCATTAATGATTCAGAAAGTATTAGAATTGTCCAAAATTTCACACCTTGATTTTTCGACGGATCTCCACATGTTGAAACCCCTTGAAGCCAAAAGCCAAGTTTTGGTAATGCCGTCTCTTTGTCTGTCGACAATCTGTAAGCATGAGTCGGACTATGACGGACAAATTTCTGCTTCCAGCTTGACTCAATGTACTTTCTGGTTCTTGAATTCGGACAAATTCCGAATCAATTTTTTTCGAATTCCGTTTTTCATAACGCACAGATTCTGTAACTCCCCAGAATGAATTCAGCTTGAATTTGTATTTATTTTGGACAAACTCAACTAGAGTTTGCTAAGAAATAGCAATTGGAATGGAATGCGGATTACTTAGGAAAAATTGTTATTTGGGGAATGCTGAAAAACCTTTTTAAAATTAAAGATATAATATATTGTTATATTCACAAATAAAATAAAGGATGACTATCCAAGTGAAGACCAAAGTATAGGCGATCGCCATTCTTTGCAATTAGGGGAAAAACTGATTATTGCGTTAATAAAGAGTTTGGGTAAGAGTGCAGCAATTAATTATTCGAGTGTTTCATTGGATTTTATGATATACCCTGTAGTCGCTATCTCATTAATTAAATTCTCGTTTGGATGAAATAGAGCCTTTCTGCAAAATGGATATTCAATAAACACCATCAGCCTCAAGGACATGAGAGTCTTATTTTAAAGATCCGTAAATGTCACAGATGACTTCTTCCAACTGTATATACGACTTACTGCATTTGCACGGCAGTATAATCAAGCTTGTCTTTCGGATATATTCACATTTATATTTCATAAATCAGTCTAAGAAAAGAAATTTGGTTACCTCAATCGAGGTTCATTTGGGAAAAATAAAGCAACTTTTTCGAGTCACTTTTGGATACAAATCTGATCCTCAATCGAAATTTTTAAAACCATTTACAAATATAGTGGACATCTTTCTGAAGGTGTCTAGTGAGTTTTGACGACAACAAAATTATGGGAAATAGTGTATTGTGATACAAGTGAGTAAACAGTGACTCTGCAAGTTCTGAAAACATTCTGGGAGTGCAAAGTCCCTGTCCCACGTGTATCACATAATATTTTTTATAAAAAATGTATCAAAACTCGACTGAATCACATAAAAAATGGATGTTGGACAATAGTGCTTCAATGTGAATCTGGGCCCAGGGGTAAACCCCGGTGAGGACCAGGGAAAAAAGAGCATTTTTTTAATATTCCATTCATTGATAAGTATCAGCAATTGAGAATCCATGCTATTTATATTAAAATCGAAACATATATATCTGCTTATCGTATTGCTCACTTTCGTAGAAGAATGCACGTCATCCAGATCGTTGCTACTATTTTCATCGTTGCTCTCGTCTCACTCGAACGTAAGAAAGAGAAACACACTCCCATTGTTACAATCTCGAAAAAAGCCGCCCTTTCTCCACGGTAAACCTGCAGAGAAAGCGACTAGTTTCCATGCACGTATTATTAAATAGCACATTGTCAACCGAGTGGGGAAATGACCTGGTACGAAGAGGAGGCACAGCAGGAGGAGACCTAGACCTATCAGGAAGAGGAGGCTCGGCAGGAGGATAGTACCTTTCAAGAGAATGTTGTACGTCAGAGGAAGAAGAAGAGAATGAGCCGCCACTGGGAACACCAGAAATAGGCGCACCATTAGGAAAACAGTCGAGCTATGAACTTAACTCTGCAAGAAGAAACAAACTATTAAATTTTTTTTTGAAGTAACTTGGTATATCATGAACTCCTAGCAGCAACATTGGACAAGTTTTATTTTCTCTGTTTATTTACAGAATGTATTGCGCTATTATGCATACATGTACTGGAATTCTGGAAAAACAGAAGAAACTTCACGTAGTCGTGCGTAGGTGCCATAATATAAAAAATATTTGCGCAAAATAAGGGATAAGTTTAGGATCAACCGCTTGAAATTTTGGACAGAATTCGTGTTCCAAAAAATTTGCCTGAATTTCCGAATAATCCGGAACTGTCCATTTTCTCATCCGGCAGTAACTAGATTTTTATGCATCGACGTTCGGAATTCCGAGAGAGATAAAAATCGAATCTGATTTGGCCAAGCTTAAAAATTCAGGCGGCTGTCTTTTAACTACCAAACCTGAATTGAAAACGCCTGTGTCTGCAATTTATCTTTTTTAGTTTTGATATGCATATCATTCATATAATTAACGCAATTAAAATCCCTGAATGTTGGAGCAGTACGAATTTGGTATAGCAATGCGGTATCATTTCTGATTTGTACAAAGTTCTGTGTTCGAAGGGTAGCATGCCACTCTTTTTCCATTCTCAACATTTATGATTCAGAAAGTATTAGTAGTTTCGGAAATTTCACATGTCAGTTTTTCAACGGATCTCCACATGTTAAGACTCCTTGAAGCCAAAAACCAAGTTTTGGTGATCATGTCTGCTGTCGCCAATCTGCAAGCATGATTGGACTGAGACGGACAGATTGCTGCTTCCACTTTAACTCAATGTACTTCCCGGTTCCTCAATTCGGACAAATCCCCATTCAATATTTCTCGAAATAAATTTTTTATAACGCACACATTCTGCAATTTCCCATAATGAATTCAGATTAAATTCGTATTCATCACGGACAAACTCATATAGAGATTGAGAAAGAATAGAAATTGGCATAAAATGCTGATTGCGTCGGGCAAATAGTTATTTGCGGGATGCTGAAATACGTCTTCAAAGTTATACATATGTTTAATATAGTATCATATTCACCAATAGAATCGAGGATGACCATCCAGGTGAAGACCAGAGTATGAACGTTCTCCATTCTTTGCAATTAGGGGAAAAACTGATTATTGCGTTGATGAAGAATTTGGTTTAAAGCGTAATTAGTGATTATTTTAATTCATCATCAGATTATATAATATACCTTGTAGTCCTTACCTTGTGATTTATAAACAAGCTTGTCTTTCTGCAATATTCATAATTATATTTAATAAGTCAGTCCAAGGACAGAAATTTCTTAACCTCAACCAAGGCTGGTTTGGGGAAAATAAAGCCATTTTTTCGAATAACGGAAATTTTTAAAAAGATTTACAAATATTGTGGACTTCTTTCTGAAGATGTCTGGTAACTTTCAAAGACAACAAATATTATGGAAAAAATTATACATTTTTCAATGAAATTGTTAAATAATTTTTACTTGTACGTGGACAACGGGATATTTTTCACTAGGTTTCGCAGAGTGAAATGAATTAGGCTTTTCCGAAAAATATTTGTTTTTTAAGTAATTACGTATAGCCGCCAATGTGACTTGCCGCAATGTGCTTCGTCGGGGGTTGGCATGATCCGGAACCAATATTAATTAAAATTCATTAATAAAAAGTAATAGTCTGATTTTGTAACCTTAAGTTTCCTGAATGGAGAAATCTAAGCGCCTCTTCTCAGATGAAAATAAATAAAAAAAAGGTATTTTATTTAATTTCAAAATGTAAAAGAAAATAATTCCAAATTGTTTTATCCCTTAGAGTTTCATTTGAAAATGCTCTTAAGTCTTTTAGTCACACTTCGTACATGTATATATTCATATACATGTAATATTCATGCTTATTCAAGAATTTTTTCTTTTGCAGGTGTAATGACAAAATATTTAATACAACTGATTAACTAATTTTATGAAAATAAAAATAAAAAATATTTACGTTACTGAATGAAATGAAACATTTCGTTATTTGTTTCCGAAAAAATTGGATGGAACATAGAAAAATGAATAAGGCCTTAGGAACCATAATACGTTAACTTTTTATTATTATTTTTGCAATTGAATTAATGGTATATAGGATTGTTGCTTCTACACTCTATTGTATAAAATATGCAGATTTTTCGAAAGGGGCCTACGGGAGATTCCCCGATTTCATTAGCGGTCAGTGAAGTAATCTTGCCGCTTCCTATGTTTATTTTAGCCCGTACTCTATTGCGTATGTGATAATTATATGTATATATTCCAGCAAAAAAATTACTACTCTTCAATATTGCAAATACTTCACCATCAAATGTTGATAATACAATTTGTTTTTGGGTTGGCATAGGCCCATAGACACCACGTTCTACGAGTATTTCAATTGGTTTATCTTGAGGAAAAGTGTATCTTCGAAGCTGGAATACCCGATTCGCATTTTTACGGGGAGAAATCCGAAGAAATTCAAGTTGGTCGAGACCATATCCATGTCCATCAGAAGAAGCAATAAGCATGGTAGGTGGATCTATAGGCCTGGCAGGAGGAGACCTGGACCTGGCACGAAGAAGAGGCTCGGCAGGAGGAAAGTTACTAGCTGGAGAATGTTGTGTGTCAGAAGAAGAAGATGATGAGCCGCTACCACGAACACCAGGAATAGGGGCGCCATTAGGTAAACA
Source organism: Andricus curvator (assembly GCA_932195095.1). Classification (NCBI taxonomy): domain Eukaryota; kingdom Metazoa; phylum Arthropoda; class Insecta; order Hymenoptera; family Cynipidae; genus Andricus; species Andricus curvator. The sequence continues at coordinate 394,732 of CAKNYM010052448.1, forward strand.
TTCGAACTGTTTACTTAACTCTGCAAGAAGAAACAACGTATTAATTTCTTTTAACTTGGTATTTCAGAAATCAAGATATTGAGGTAGAGCATCCGCAGATATTAAAAAGAAGATTTTAACTGACATTATCCAAGATATTAAAGGGCATTTGATATCGCTGTACTCTTTTTATGATATCTGAATCCTCAAGCTTTCGCCTTTTTTGACAATTATTCAATTTTCGTGTAGAGCGTGGATAACAGGCTGTTCAAGGCTAAAGTAAGTGATGCCTCTAGCGCCAAGTCCTCATTTTCTTGAGAAAGTTATGATTTCATATCCAAAAACACTTTATCCATTTCCACTAAAATTTTGAACGTAATATATATCCGAAAACCCACAACTCACACGAAGAATGCTCAAGATATGGACAAAGCGGGGTGAAACTATTTTGTCGCCACGTCACACGTCAACGACATTGCTCCAATAAAATTTCGCTAAATTTCTATATGTATATTATGGTTGAATGTCCGAGTTTTTAATGCCTACTTTCCAATATTTATATTTTTTCATGCAGAGTTCCGAAAACCGTTTTTGAAATTATAGATATAATATATTATTATATTCACCAATAGAATTAAGGATGATTATCCACGTAAAATCCAGAGCATAAACGATCTTCATTGTTTGCAATTAGGAGAAAAACTGATTATTGCGTTAATGAAGAATTTGGTTAACTGCGTAATTAATGATTATTCGAGTATTAAATTAGATTATATATCATCTGGTCTTTATCTCATTAATTATAGTTAAGCTTGTCTTTCTGATATATTTATATTGCATAATTCAGTCCAAGGAAATAAATTTGGTTAATGTTGGTGGCTACTAAATTTTAAAGACAACAAATATTATAAGAAAAAGTATTTGTTTTTCAAACGAATTGTGAAATAGTTTTTCTTGTGAGTGGGAACACATGACCAAACTTTTGCATCCTAGGACTTTTATTTTTCATTTTTTCCGATAAAATGAAATCACTTTTTTTTAACTTTGGCAAGTGGTGATTAGAAAAACAAGTTCAGTCAACAATAAAAGTTGCTCCATAAACACTTTTTGCATTTTTTAACGCTTCTATATTAAAAATTATCTTTTTTCACTTCAAAAATACCACCAACCGTTCCACTGTGGTTGCGGAATGAATTTTCGCGGACATATTAACCTGCAGGTCGCAATTCTCGTCCGATCCACTTTTACTTTTTCTTTTTAATCACGCAGTATAAAGTTTCTAACAAACGAAATGTATTCAATTTTTCATTTTGTTTATTTTAAAAATATTATAGCAAAGTGAGATAAAAAAAATAAATATCAAAGCCTTATGTTTTTGATAATTCGGAAACACTGAAAATGCACTTAGAATTGTTGAAATAACATTAAGGAATTTTTGGGATGTAAATATAATATAATTATATTTGGACTGAAAAAGTGCGATGATTTGTACCAAAATTTCGGTACCCGTATCCGTATAAATCTTTGTAACAAATTATCGTTAATAACTCTTATGAGCTATAATATTAATTCGTTTTTATGAAAAAAGAATTAAAATCCCCTTTGGCACCGTAACCTCCAATTAATTTGATAATAGTAATTACGGTGGGCGTCAGACCTTTCGTGGGTTAGAAAAAACAACATAAGGAAAAATGAGCGAAATCACAAAAGGTATGCGAAACTGAAATTTTAACATTTAAATTCTAAACGCGACTTAACAAACAAACGAAATCATTGAGGTTACGATGTATTCAAATTAGAACTTTATTAAATTCAATTAAATTCAAATTACATAGCTTGAATCAAAAGTAGGAACATTAAGTAGAGGGCCTCGTTTCGTATTGAAACATTAAAATTTTCTATTATGACATTCTAGATTGACGCCTTCAGGTTAATCTGATATTTAGCGCCAAAAAAATAATCTCGACAGAAAAGTTTACAATGTAAATCCTCGAAATAAAGCGAGTGCATTTGAAAACTAATCACTTCATCGTTTTGATACTCCATAATTTAGCGGAATTTGATATTAGAACCTAACTCAATTTCACGAGGTATCTTTTTCGTGAGAATAGAGTAAAGGAGGTCGAATACTAATTATTTTTTGGGAGATTGGGGAAGGAACGGCTAATCACAAGTATTGGGAAGTATTGCGAACGACTATGTATTCACAAAAAAACCATATTTCAAAGAGATTCACAAATTAACAATACAAAATATTTGATTGGTTGAATACAAATGAACTCTGGGAGTGTCTCTTCACTTCTCGATGGATGACCTGGCCTGGAATTTCGGAAAAGAGGTGGAATTACGACAATCAATTTAGGTAGACAAACAAAAAACTTTACTCTTAAATAAAACTAAGAGGCACCTTGGTAACTACGGTGGTAAAAAGGGTGAACACTACATCGCTCGAGAACTTATAACTGCTTGTATCTACGTCATGTCCGTCTTACTACTCTTTGATTACTCGTAATTCGGCCACTTCCGCAGCCTCGCGTGGATAGAAGCAGAACTAAAGCAAGGTCGTACGATGCAAACACGGCACAAATATTTTTGTTTTTGTTTTTTAAATTCCCGTAGGTGCTTGCCTTAATTTTATAAACATAGGTCATTGTCCTTATTCTCCGAAAACTTCCTCCGAACATTTACAAACTAACGGGCTCATTCTTCACAATCACAAAGTCTTGTGATTATAAATTCAAAGTATTGACGATACATGCTGAGCTACAGAGTTAGCACTCGTCAGCTGGTATCAACAGTATAGTCTTCTCATTAGGAGAACTTTGAGTTTTGAAGAGACAGACGTTGAGTTGATCAAGGAATTTAAGAGCTTTTTTAGAACAATCCAGTTCCTGTAGACGATCCAGAAGATTTTCTGTCACTTTCTCGAAGCGATTTCCTGTTGAGATTTTCAGACGTTAGGTTGGCAGCAACGCCTAATGTAGAGCAAAATAAGAATTAGGAAAGAATCAGCGATGTGACAGGCAGCGCCCACAGCGGCTCAAAACCTGAAATTGCTGAAAATATTCTTTTGCCACTTTAACAATACCACCAATAACAATATTACAATTTGTCAAAGTATAATTAAATACATTTTTAAGAGTTCTAGTTCTAATTTTAAATTTAATAATAGAAGATTTGAAGATAAATGACCAAGGGCATGCAAACACAGATTGAATCAGACAATTTTTAATTAATGAACTTAATTTATTTGTACTAAATAAATGAAAACGTTCGGTTCTTCATATGTAAAATTTATATTCGATGTAATAATACTTAAAGTGGTTAAAAGTTTAATACAATATAATCTTAAGAGAGTCGTAGATTTTATTATCAGCTATCAGTCTTTAAATTCGCGGATTATTCTCGTGAAATTCTAAAGTACAAATAACTAATTTACATACATAATAATCAGTCTCATCGTACAATATCTTGAGAATACAGCAGCCTGAATAGCGTACACCGTGAGAGAGGATGTAGCAGTCAATCAATTTATTTATAGGCAAAATGAATCAATTATATATTTTTTTGGAGAGTACAAAATAGAGTGATGGAGAGAGGTCCAAAGAGTTTGCCAAACTCTAGAAAGAATCCTTTCTTTGATAAATTGGTGGCCCTAGAAAGAGCCGATTGGTTTTAGTGGGTAAAGGTTTACTAAAGTTTTAGTCGCGAAACTCCGACAGCTGCGGGTCTTACTTAGTTTTCTTCGGACGTGTAACTCCTTAGATGGATCTCACTTCTTATGCTGTAAAGGCGAGGCTCCTTGGATCTTGGGTCTCACTCCCTCTGTCGCCTCTTCCTTCTTGAATCTGCTTCGTATGCTACTGCCTGTTCGGGCTGCCCAATTACAGAACGGAGGGTCGGATCTGGACGTGCAGGGCTCTGAGGGTGAAGAGCCAGGTTATACTGGAATTTCTTCGCTGGACTCCGCGAAGGTCCGCTGCTTCCTGGACCTGATATGAAAAAAGAGCGAGAAACTTGTACTCTCTGGTACCTACCGAACAAACCCCTGACCGACTGAGTTGCTTCCCAGGAGTCTGATCTGACGTCAAGCGTATACGGGGCTTTTTAGCTTCAGGCGACTCTTTCAATAGCGAGGAATGAATAATTAGAAGGTCCTATGATTTGGAGACCTTGGACGCGTCCACGGAGCATTTGTCTTTCAACGGCGTGTTGGACAAATTGTCTGCAGAAATAAAAGGGGCGTCCTCGCCCGGTTCACTTCAAGGGTTAACTGTAAAAAGATATTTTGCAAAATCCTTGGAGAACTCGATTCTCAAATTATCGAGCGCGGAGGGGAAAGAGAGCTTACTAATGCGACACTGTGAGGAGGAAATATCATCGTTGAATTGGCCGAAGTCTGGATTCTGGTAGCTAGCGATCACGGCCCGTATGTCTTGAAGGGGCCTACGGTCCTTGCGATACGGGGGCGAAATGGGTACTGAGTTTAACTGAGCCTGAATCTCTGCCTTCTGCTTTGCTGCGATGTGTTTTCGCAAGTTGGCTCGATTTGGACCTTTTGGTGGAGGTCAATTGTCACTCATTGGGCCTAAGTACCACGGATTGCATATTCAAAAATGAGGTCACACCCGGGACACTGTACCAAGGTATAACACACGAAGTTGGGAGGGGGGTAATTGTCACCAGACAGTACGGCGCACTGGATGGTGTAACTGTCACCGGACGGTACGACGCACTGGGGGGTGGGGAGATTTGTTTGCGGGCCGTAATTGTGGCGCAAGGGTTCAGCGCACGGCACAGATCTTGGAGAGTAACTGTTCGCGTAATACACGCGGGGCACACCGGCTGGAGGGGGGTAAGCGAGCGACGTAGAGTTCGAGGTTGAAACGCGGTTTTGTACCGAATACTCTTCCGCACTTTTGGACGCTTCACTTGGGAACACTGACACTTAATCTGATGGCGGGGCGGTGGCTTCATATTCTGTGACTTCCTGAGGCTCCACCATCTTTTCCGGGGCGAGGATCGCTGTTTGATTTTTCTTCGCGGCTCGACGTTTTAGCGCGAGTCTTCGGCGTAGGTTAGGCCTGCATTTTTGATGCGCGTCATTGACTCCGTTGTTCAAGGAAAAAGACTCCAGCTGGAACAGAACGTCAAAAAAAATGAAGTAGAAGGGCACAATAAGGGTAGAGAGACGCTTGGCAAATTTTCGAATCACTCTGAGGGCTCGGGAGGAAATAATAGGCAAATTAAGAATTCTTTCAAGGGATCCGTGAATATTCTTAATAATGTCAATTCGGAAGAATATGGCGATGTTGGACCTCGTTGAGCACTCTCCGAGAAGAGGGGCGCGTCGAGATCTCAAAATATGCCTGACCGTTTGATAACCGCACAATAATAGTATAGCTTAATATTCTGGGTAAACCATGTTTGTTGGAAGAGTCAAGTGAGCCATTCCCAATTATTAAGGATACCCTATTAGGTTGTCAGGGAGTGATGGAACAAGGCTCGCTTCATGATTTCTATGCTGGCGCTGGACACCGGCGAGGCCAGGCAAAGTCGATGTAGTCGACAGCTGGCACGTACAAGTAGACAGGAGTCGAAGTCGTCAAAGAATTGAAATGCGCAAACTGCACATATTATTGACTGCGGTACCATACGGATCTCGAAGCCCGCAGCGACACCCTGGATTCGTTGTTTGAAAAAAGAGGGGCTTAGGAAGCAGGGATTCAGTAGTTGGCGAAAAGTAGGGTTTTGGAAGCGACCTTCTGCCATTCGTAAGGAAGTGTGATATCGGACCTTGTGATTCGCGATTGACTTGGGAACCACGAAAAGTCCATGTCATTGCCTTGTCTCACCGGAGTTTGCCAACCTGTTTATTTCAAAGAAACTACTGTATAATATTAGAGTAGTTTGCAAAGGTCAAGGGAAGAATGATTGGTCTTTTGAAAATCTGCAGCTCTTCTATTAATTGTAGATATTTTTGAAAGCTTCGATTCTTCTTTTAACTTTCTTTACGTATCTTTTCACTATCTTTCTTATTAATTCTAATTATTGAAGCTAAGATACATTAACAAGAACCATTATTGCATATAACTTGTAATAAAGAAAAATTATTTTTCAGTATTATGTTTTAAATAAACAAAATCAAAGCTCGGCAACGGTAATACAAAACTGAAGCCTTGAGAACCATAAACATTGACTGTTTATTATTATTTTGTAATATTGTATGTATATTTTTGTTGCACATGTTTTTGTAATTGAATTGATAGTGTAGAGGATAGTTTACACACTTTACTGTGAAAGAAACGCAGAATTTGCGTAAGTAGCCTACTGGAGATTTCCTGATTTCATTTGCGGTCAATGGAGTAATTGTGCCGCTTTTTATGTTTATTTTTTGTTGTACTCTACTGTGAAGCTGAGAAATGTATATGTTTATACGAGCAAAAAAATTACTAATTGCCAATGTTGCGCAGACTTCACCATCAAATGTTGTTAATACAATTTGTTCTTCGGTTGGCATGGGTCCGTAGACATTTCGTTTTACGAGTATTTCAGTTGGTTTATCTGCAGGAAAAGTGCATCTTCGAAGCTCGAATACGGTTTACGAATTCTTACAGGAAGTAAACCGAATGAATTCAAGATAGTCAATTCCATATCAAATGACGTCAGAAAAAGCAAGTCTGGTAGGTGTAGATATATACCTGACAGAATGAGACCTGGACGTTGCACGAAGGGCAAGCTCGACAGGAAAAGGAGTTCTGGTCAGAGAATAAAGTCTGGTTGGAGAAATAGGCCTAGCATGAGAATAATGTTTGGCTGTAGGAAGATACCTGACAGGAGAAAGAGACCTGGCAGAAGAATATTTTCTGACATAAAAAGAAAATGGTGCGCCACGAGAAATCCCAGAAACAGGAGCGCCATTAGGCATCCCCTCGAACTGTAAACTTATCTGTATGTTTTTTTTACAGAATGTAATGCCCTTCTGTGCACACAAGCACTCGAATTCTGACAGAACTGAACAAACTTTGCGAAGCCGTACGTAGGTGCCATAATATAGAAAACGTTTGCGCACAATAAGGAATAAGTTTAATATCATTCGGTTCAAATTTTGGACAAAATGTGGTTTCCGGAAAATTTTTCTGAATTCCAGAATCAATCCCAAATTATCCTTTTTTTCATCCAACATGTCACTCGACTTTCATCCGTTGAAGTCCGGAAGATGTGCAAGAAAAATCAAGATGGTAATCTAAAATCCGTCATTTTGGCAGTCCGACAGGGATAGAATTCGAATCTGATTGGACTAAGTTTGTGAATGGAGGTGGTCGCATTTAAGCTACATAACCCGAATTGAAACCATCTTTGTGTGTAATTTATCTTTCAATTTTTTTTACACACATAAATCATATGATTAGCGTAGTTAAAAATCTTTAATGTCATCAAGTATTCAGAAAGTATTAGAATCATCCGAAACTTCAAACGTCAGTTTTTCAACGGATCTCTATGTGTTGAGATCCCTTGAAGCCAAAAACCAAGTTTGTGTGACGGCTTCTGTCTATTGCCAAACTGTAAATAATTCGGACTAAGGCAGACAAATTTCCCCTTTCGCGTTAACTTAATGTACTTTATCATTAATAAATGCAGACAAATTTCGATACAATGTTTTTCGAATTCCATTTCTTGTAACGCGAAATGAATGCAGATTAAATTCGTTTTCATTTCGGACAAACTCAACTAGAGTTTGGAAAAGAATAACAATTGGAATAGAATGCGGATTACGTCGGACAATTTTTGATATTTAGGGAATGCTGAAAAATGTTTTTAAAATTATAGATGTAATATAGTATTATATTCGCTGATAGAATTAAAGATGACCATCCAGGTAAAGATCAGAGTATAAACGAATGCCATTTTATTCAATTAAGGAAAAACTGATAATTGCGTTAATGAAGAATTTGGTGCACAGTGTAACTAGTACTCATTCTAATGCTTGATTAGATTACATAATCTATCTTCTAGTTGTTATCTCATTCATTATAGTCAAGCTAGTCTTTCTCCTATATTCATATTCATACTTCCTAAATCAGTCCGAGGTAATAAATTTGGTTACCTCAAACGAGGCTCGTTTTGGAAAAATATATCAAATTTTCGAATAGCGCCTGGATAAAAATTTGAGTCGCAACCAGAAATTTTTATAAACCATTTCAAAATATTGTGGACCTTTTGGTTTTATTATGGGAAAAAGTATTTTTTTTCTGAATAAAACTGTTGACAAATTTCAGCTTTGACGTAAACCATGTGGATATCTTTTACTAGGTATCATAAAGTGAAACAAACAAAGCTTTTTTAAACAAGGAAATTGAGAAAGGAAGTGAGCTATGCTATATTTTACGAGGTTTCAGTATTAAAGCAGTTAACTTTTTTATTGCAAATTTTATGAAAAGAGACAAGATTATCTTCTATGAAAAAAATTTTGAACATATAAAAATATGATTTATTGAAAAACTTGTGTCCTTAACCGAACTATTGCTTCCAAACACTTGTATTGTTAATTCTTTTCTGTTTTATTTGCTCTAGTTCGCGTTAAAATGTTAAGCTTTCAATCAATTCCTAGAACCTTATTTTCTTAAGAAAAGAATTCTTTACTACTTTACCCCATCCAATTTGTGATTTTTTAATCCAAAAATCATCAATAACTAATTTTAAAAAGAAACACATGATAATATTTGACATTGATTCAATTATTTTCAAAAATTTAATGTCACAATTCTGCAGATAATATTTTTCCTGTTTCAAAATACCATGAACAATAATATTGCAAATCTTAAAAGTATAATTAAATCCATTTTTTAAGACATCCTTTCCAGCTAAGAAATTGAAGTATAAGTATAAGGATCCTAACAAACAGAAGATTCCAATGTTTCCTTTCGTTTATTTACAAAGTATTATACTATTACAGTGAAATGAATAAAGGAAAATAACCATTATTACATATATCATGTATAATAAATAAGAAGTATTTCTAATTAATATTGTTTAAATAAGCAAAATCAAAAGTCGGTAATGGTAATAAAAAAGTCTTTCGAATTTGCAGTGCAAAACTTATTATTTTATTGGTATTAACAGAGTGATAAATCGCGATTCCACTTCAAAATTATAAAGTTAGAAATTAGAAATTTTCGAATCAATAGCTTCTGAAATTAAACAATTTTGGTTCCGTAATATTAGACAATTTTCAGACGTTGAAAATTAAACAACAATAACAAGTGTCTATTTGACAAGTGTTATCTCCTACGGATCAACGAATTAAAATAAGAATTATAATCTCTAGAATAAATAACCAGATAGTTATATTTCAAACATTAATTTAAGAAATTTTATTTCATGCGATACTAATCACCGCAAGCATAAGGTCACTCATGTATTTTACATGGATGACTTGAAAATCTATGCTTTTAGTTCAAAGCAACTTCAGAGTGCTTCAAATATCGTCGAGGGTACCTAGGAGAAATTGGTATGGACTTTGGACTGGACAAGCCTGCCAAGATCAATCTGAAGCGAGGATGGATAAATGGCTTTCCCGAGGAACCTGAGCTTGACGCTATAAGGTTTATTAGACATCTTGACACTGGAGAGACCTATACATACCTGGGCGTAACATCTGTCAAGGATTCTCTCCGAAACAAATACAAGCGTCTTCTTCGACAGATTTGGTCATTCAATCTGTCGACGTTTAACAAGATATTTGCGACTAACATGCTTACCGCCCCGGTTTACTGTACTCGTTTGGGGAAGTTTTATAGGCTGGAGAGACTGGAGAGACCTATACATACCTGGGCGTTACATGTGTGAAGGAGTCTCTCCGAAACAGATACAAGCGTCTTCTTCGACAGATTTGGTCATTCAATCTGTCGACGTTTAACAACATATTTGCGACTAACATGCTTACCGTCCGGGTTTTACGGTACTCGTTTGGGGAACTTTCATAGGCTGGAGAGACTGGAGAGACCTGTACATACCTGGGCGTAACATCTGTGAAGGAGTCTCTCCGAAACAGATACAAGCGTCTTCTTTGACAAATTTGGTCTTTCAATCTGTCGACGTTTAACAAGATATTTGCCACTAACATGCTTACCGTCTTGGTTCTACTGTACTCGTTTGGGGAAGTTTCATAGGCGAAGAATGAGCTTACGGACCTTGTTATCGCTACACCTAAGATCGCGCATATGCAGAAGAATTGGCATATCAATTCGGCCGTTCCGCGATTATAAATCTCAGTCAATCTAGGCGGTATCGGAGTTTTGAATCTTGAATGTCTTCTTAACCAAATTGATCTGGATACAGCTTACATCGTTGTGAATATAATAGATCAACAAGTTACCAGCGATAAGTACCTAGAACACATACTATCCAGGTGTCCCTTCCACGCGGGAACGACGTATCTCTACTGATATAATGCGGTCTTGAAAGTGCTTTAGGTGCTTAGTTAGGCGCTTAGTGCTCTAGGTACTCAGCGTGTGCATGACACACTCTGCACCTATCGCTGGGAACTTCTTGACGTAAATTGCGGTGACGGTATAATAAGGTGGAAATGACACCGTCCTGGCACACGAAAATGAAACTTTCTGTACATCTGGAAAGTGACGCTGTTCGTTGTGACACGATAATGTCCAGATACGATAGTAAATATAGTTTCTGGACTGCTTCGTCTTTGCAGGCACACCTCTTAATTAACAGGTTCTCTTAGCAGCCTGCTACACCTATTTTGAGTCACGTTGTTCATACATCTCTCTCGGTAGCACAGGCCCAATTCTTTGAACAATTCTGTCGTTTAAGAGAGCTGTAAAGATCTTATACAGCGTGTTCAAACAAGTTATTGGCCTGGAGTTGTTTCGTTTGGACAAATCGCCTTTCTTCAGTAGGAGTAGTGTGGGCCCTAACACCGGCCACTGCGGAATGGGCGACTCCGACTTTCAGTATGAGGTGAAGATGCGGCTAGATGTTGGCGTTTAAAAGTAAACTTCTTCCAACAGAAATTCTTGATACCATAAGGTCCCTGAGCGGAATAGTTCTTCATGCCCTTTAATACTTTTTTCACTTCTTCGGTAGTGACAGTAGACATTCCTCCTCAGATTTTATGAGAGTACGGCACAGCTTTTTGAAAGTATTTATGTTCTTTGTGTTTTCATTTAGTGAATGCTGGAGTTCGTAGACTTCTCTCCAAAATGCCTCGACCTCCTCCACCTGGAGCAAGTGGTCGACAGTAACTGGAGGGTTTCGGAAGAGACGAGATAGGTCAGAAAAAAACTGTGCACTTTCTCTGACCCACCTCTTCTTCCGCTTCAGACTTCTCCTACCATAAGCCAGCACCTATATTCCTTCAGCAATATGCTGCCTGAGGGTCAGCAGCTTTGACTTGTTGAGTATGTGATGACGGATCCGTAGTTCGCGCTTGAACTTTCGGACCTTGGCAGTGAAATTCTTGCCAGATGTTATGTAATCAATCACACACTAAATGCGGGATTCCTGCTGTCTTGCTCAGCCTATATTCGTGTTGAGTTGATGTAATCGTCTTTTGGTCTTATGAGAGACCTAAAGCATCTTTCTTCCTCTATTAGATATCTGACCGCGGTTGGCCTCAGTGTCGCTTCTCTTTCTCGGTTTCCGGCTTGTTCTGTCTGCGGCACTGTGACGTTGAAATTACTTCAACCGTTAGGTGTGAACAACAAGAATATTTCCCTGGATTTTTCATCTCGAATATCTTAAAACTATTTTTCGATAAAAACCAAATCTTCGCCTAAGTCGTTTTTGAATAAATCAATTGTTAGTGTCGAAAAATCAAAACAACCCGTTTTCATCCGATACGAAAGAAAAAATTAAAAAATTAAAAAAGAAAAATGGACATAGAAATTAGTTTTATACTGTTTTATACAATAGACAAAATTAGAAAACAAAAATGAAAAGTAGTATGTCATAAGGGCCTAAATCATAAATTTTTGAAATGTCATAAGGGCCTAACTCTTAATTAGCACTAAGGCCCCTTTGAGCATGCGAGGTCGCATCAAGCTAACTGGCTGATAAACGATTACTAGCTTTAAAGAGAAAAGTAAATTTTCACTTTTTTGAAAATTACAAATTGGATTTTTAACCCCTGTCCCAAACTTCACCCCCAAACGTGAAAAAAAATTCCCCTCCATATTCTCAAAACCTAATAGTAACTCAATGGCTATACAGTTAATTCGCACTTTTTATTTTTAATACAAAATTGGATTTCTCATTGCCGTTTAAATTTAAAAAACCGTGCTCCTTGAGCGAAAAAATCTTTCTCCCTAAATTTTCTCAAAACCTAATAACATTTTCTGATGAAGTTTTTCAGGGTTCGCCACTCAGCACTGATTTATCTCAAGAGTACATTCCTATTTTCGGATTTGAAAAACGTTATCAGCTTTTGATAAACAAACATGCTTACAAAATGTGCTAGGTATAAGTTCCGAGGTGGACGCTCTTCAGAATTTAATGCAATTTCATTTTTATTTACCTTTGAAAAAGACTGACTGGTGCATTAATGAAACTTTGAAGCCTTAAGAACCATAATATAGTAATTTTTTATTTTTTCATTTCTCTGTAATTTAGTTAATAGTGTGGAGGATTGTGGTTCAAAAGCTGTACTCTAAAATGAAGTAAAATTGGGCGATAACCGCCTACTGGAAATTCCTTGATTTCATCTGGGGTCAATGGGATAATTTTGCTGCTTCCCATGTTTATTTTTTGCCCGTTCTCTATTTGAAATGTAAGTCTGATGTTTATATATTCGAGCAAGAACATTATTACTAAATAATATTCAGATTAAATTAGTATTTATTTCGGACCAACTCAAATAGAGTTTGGAAAATAATAGCAAATGGGATAAAATGCAGAATACATTGGACAAGTTGCTATTTGCGGAATGCTGAAAAACGTTTTTAAAATTATAGATATAAGACAGTAATATATTCATCAATATAATTAAAGATGACCATCCAGGTGATTTGATTTGTTTAACTCTACTGTGAGTAATTTCAACTTCTTCTAGGACCCCTTCAAAATAATGTTCCTTCAATATTGCTGACCCAGCTTTCCAAAAATGTCCCGGGACAATCTTTCCTCAGTGTCCTCAGACTTTCTCCACATTTTTGATACAAGGAGCTGATGATGTGTTCACATACTAGCACCTCTAGTCCTGGTTTTCCTCGTAGCTGTTTTTCGCCTTTTCTAACTTATAAGATTCTTCTCCTCGGCCAAATGTAAATCTTAAGATAAGAATAAGTCATTTCACCGAGAAGAAGAAACTTATAAGTAAAAGAAAATTTAACTGAATTTGTTTACAAAAATTTTTTGAAACACTAATAATTGGGATCAAGCTGTCTACTTGTATAAAATTTTTCATACGGCTAATTCTTTTTCCAGCTCGTTCAGGACTGACGTTAAGAAAAATTCCTTAATACTAGTAAATGCCAATTATGATGCTGCTTGGCAATCCAATGTGTTAGTATATTATTCTTCTGACGAAAAGAAATGTCTCTGCAGTAAAGAAAAAGCTTCTTTGTTCAAAACTGCAATATAAGTGCAGTTGTTTATCACAATGGCAATTGTTGTTGGAAGGCAATATATTGCGATAAGATATTATTTTTTAGATGAAAAACAATGATCTCGCAGTAAAGAAATTTCATTTCAATATCTGCGTATGTAGATACTAATTCTAAGTCATTCAAGTGACAACCGTTGAGAAGTTTATATGTTGAATCCGTTGAAGTTATTTTATTGAACGGCTTGAGAAATATGTAGCTCTAAAGTTCAAGGTTTTTTGTAGCAAAATCATCGTTTGAAAATCATGCGTTCAATTCACCGTCGAAACTAGTGAATTGCTTTACAAATTGTTTTAATCCATACAATCAAGAGCACATCATACTCTTAAAATCTGGACCAATGACATGAATAAATATCACGTGATGGCTTAATAATCATAAAAAATGTTCACCCGTGGAATGGAAATTTCTGCAAAGCTAAAAATACGAGATTATCCTTTCAAGTGTTCTCAAATCCCAATGATCAACAACTGAGCTCTTCTCATCACAACAAACGATCTCATGTATTGAGATTATTGTGGTCGGAAAAGAACGACGAAAGTATTACTGTGGGTTCAAATTTTATATATTTGAATATGGAATACATTTGAATATACACTCAAATGATAAATTAGTAATTCCATTAAATATGTCTCTTAATAATAACTGCTGTCCATGGAAACGGAATTTTTTTATTTGTTTCCGAAAAGGATTGCGTGGGGCATTAACAAAAGGCTGAGGCCCTGAGAACCATAGTACATTGACTTTTTATTATTATTTCGTAATACTACAAATAACTTGTAACATTGTAAGACGACTTTGTATCACAAGAAGTTTTTATACTATTGTTGTACATTTTTTTGTAATTGAATTAATGTTGTCGAGGATGTAGATTTGTACAATTCACTGTAAAACTGTAGCAGATTCTACGGCTGGGGCCCACTGCACATTCCCGGATTTCATTTGTGGTCAATGGGGTCACCGTGCCGCTTTCTATGTTTATTCTTGCCCGTACTTTATTGTTGTAGTGAGATCTATGCATATATATTCCAGCTAAATAATTACTACTCTCTAATATTGCAAAGACGTCACCATCAAATGTTGATAATACAATTTGTTCTTGGGTTGGCACGGGTCCAAAGACACTCCGTCTTACGAGTATTTCAATTGATTTATGTGCAGGAAAAGTGTATTTTCGAAGCTTGAATACCCGGTTCGGATTCTTAGAGGAAGTAAGCCGAAAACATTCAAGTTGGTCAAGACCATATTCACGTCCGTCAGGGAAAGGAATGAGCGTGGTAGGTGGAGTTATATGCCTGGCAGGAGGAGATTTGGACCTGGGAGTAGGAGACCTGGACCTGGCACGAAGAAGAGGCTCTGAAGGAGAAACCTTACTAGCTGGAGAATATTGTATGTCAGAAGGAGATGATGATGAGCCGCCACGAGGAACACCAGGAATGGGGGCCCCATTAGGCAAACAATCAAACTGTGAACTTAAACCTGAAAGAGGAAACAAAGTATTACTTATTTTTGAACTATCTTTGTATAATATGAACTTCTAGTATTTTCAAATATTGAACAGAATTCGGTTTCTGAAAAATTTGTCTGAATTCCAAATTTCAGTTTGATAATGCCCGTTTGGTCATCCGACATTTCACTCGATTGTTATCCGTTGACGTCTGGAATATGTGCAAGAAAAATTTGGATGATAATATAAAATCCGAAATCTTGGCAGTCTGACAGAGATAGAATTCGAATCTAATTCGGCTGAGTTTGAAAATGCTGGTGGTCGCCTTTAACTACAAAAACCGAATTTAAACCATCTGTCTCTAGTTTATCTTTGAAGGTTTTAATACGCATATTAATCATATAATTAAAGCAGTGAAATATCTTGAATGTTGTGAGAGTGCATAATTTGGTACGCCGATACGGAATCACTTCCGAATTGTAAAAAGTTTCGTATTTGAGAGCCAGAATGCCACCCTTTTTACATTCTTATCATTTATGATTCAGAAAGTATTAGTATTGCCAGAAATTTCACACGTGGGTTTTCCATCGGATCGCTACGCGTTGAGACCCCTTGAAGCCAAAAACCAAATTTTCATGATGGCGTTTCTGTTTCTCACAGATCAGACAAATTCCGAGTTCTATTTTTTATAACACACATATACTTTTATTTCTCGGAATAAATTCTGATTAAATTCATATTCGTTTCGGATAAAGTGAACTAGAGTTTGTAAAAGAATAGCAATTGGAATGGAATGCGGGTTACGTCGGAAAAACTGTTATTTGCGAAATGCTGAAATACGTTTTTCAAATTATAGATATGATATTTTATTATATTCACCAATAGAATTAAGGATGACCATCCAGGTGAAGACCAGAGTATAAACGATTACCATTTTTTGCAATTAGAGGAAAAAGTGATTGCGTTATTGAAGAATTTTGTTAACAGTGGAACTGGTGCTCATTCGGGTGCTTTATTAGATTATGATATAATTAATTAATTATAATATCTGTCCAGTAGTCGTTATCTCTTTAATTATACTGAAGCCAGAGTTTCTAGTATCTTTATATTCATATTTCATAAATCAGTTCAAGGAAGGAATTTTTTCCCTAAAATGAGAAACGACCGTTTCCAACGCTACAGGGGGGGATACGGCCTCTGTGATCGGCCAGCAAAATATTTCAAGTCCCTCCACGAATTTTGCTAATTTGTAACATTTTGTAATTTTTAACCTTCAGTTTCCTAAATAAGGAAACCTAGGATTTGCTTTGAGTTCAAAATAATACCAAAAAATGTTTGAAATGAAACAATTTATATTTCGTAATATTAGACAATCTCGAGGCGTTTAAAATTCAAGGATTTTCAAATTATCAGTTGACACGTGAGTTTCTCAAATGTAAACAACATTTAACTAAGAATTTGAAAAATATTACTATTAAAAATTCAACAGTATTGAACTAAAAATATATTAATCATAAGTGTATATTTGATAAGAGTTATCTCCTACAGATAAGCAAATAAATGGCTGTAAGATATTCACGGAGACAATTAAGATCTCCAGAAATGTAAAAAACTTAGCATCCATAAAAATAATAAAATTACGAAAAGAAGAATTTTTTTAAACATATTTTAATACCTAGAATTAGTCTTCTATATTCATAATGTGTCCCGCAAGGGTTGAGATGGCCTCCGTTTCATACAATATTTTCATCAACATATTTTATATTATTTCATAACAATTTATAATAATATTGCAGGAATAAAATTTTTAAAGCTGAAAAAACTTCAAATAATGCTGAAATTTCTTGATAAAAATTTAGACTAATGTTATGATAAGGAGGGGGGAAGGTAATCCTTGAAGATACTAAAGTGGTTGAAAACTCGAAAATTAAACTGATGACGTTTCCCTTCACGCGTTAAGTATAAAGACTCCTAAATTCTTTTTAAATTCTCCCTCAAAATTCTAATATTGCAGCTCAATTATTAAAACTATTTTTATATTTCAAGCAGGAGAAAATTTAATGTATAACTCTTTTTCAAATTAAAAAAAAAAAAAAAAAAAAGCGCGTGGACTTTGTTACGGGATATCATTGTTAAAACTGCAATCGAAGTTTGTGGTACGGTAGTGGTAGGAAAAAAGTCTGGTGATGCGTGGTGGAATTATGAAATTCAAGCAGCACAGCAAGAAAAGAAAAAAAGCGCACAAGAGAACATTAAACATCACAGGTCTTAGCGATCAGGAGAGAAATAGACTCGAAAATGATTACAAAGAAAAAAAAGGAAAGTTAAACGACTAGTCAATGAGAGTAAAGAAAAAATCAGAACAGAAGAAGAGAGGAAAATACAAAACAGCTTTGAAGAAATTATGAAACTATTGTTCAAACTGATAAAAGACAGTAAAAGTACAGAGTTTGTCAACATGAGAAACAGCGAAGGTGAAATGGGATATGATATAGACGGGATAGTAGACGCTTTGAAAGACTTTTTCAGAGAATTATCAGCAGGTGAAGATATAGGGCAACAGAACTGTGACATAGAACATAATGCATTAGGAAACCCAATTGAAAAATTTTGTGTCACTGAGGTTAGAGATATAATTGAAAACTTAAAAAACGGCCAGGCTGCTGGTGTAGACAGTATTAGCGCTGAAATGCTTAAATACGGTGGCGAGTACATACCTTACAGGTTGTGCGAATTGTTAAATTTATGTATTGAGATGGTAGAAGTCCCAGACGATTGGAAAAAAGCGATTATCGTACCAATATACAAAAGAAAGGGAGACAAAAGCAACTGCAGCAATTACAGAGGTATCAGCTTACTCAGTACAGTAGGTAAAATATACTGAAAAATACTCATTCGTAGGGTAATGAAAATTACAGAAGAAAAGATATGGGAAGTCCAAAGTGGATTTATGCCAGAAAGATCATGTACAGATCAGATATTTAGTTTAAGACAGATCACACAAAAAAGCTTAAGAGTAGGAAAGAAAGTTTTCTGTACATTTTTTGACCTAGAAACAGCATTTGACAAGGTAAATAGAAGTAAACTTTGGGAAGTCCTTAAAGGCTACGGAGTCAATGAATGGCTCTTACAAGCAATAAAATCAATATATACAGGTAGTAAATCGAGTGTAAGAGTAAATCGGAAACTGAGTGACTGGTTCGATATTATGCAAGGAGTGAAACAAGGATGCGTTATGTCCTCATGGCTATTCATCATATTTATGGGTAAGTGTCTAAGAATAGCCCTCTTCGACGAAGAAGCTGTAGATCTCGAAACAGTGAAGGTACGTGGGTTAGCTTCCGTAGATGACAAAATTATTATGGCAGAATCAATCGAGGACTTGCAAAGAATGTTGAATAAACTTAATACAAGCATAAAGAACATGGGCCTCAAAATTAAAATAGATAGATAAACGTTTGTTTTTTAGCCTGCTGGCCTTAAAAAATTGACTTGCTTACACTTCCATTTTTGTACAGAATTTTCTTAAAACTAACATCCTTCCACACCTTATTTCTAACGCCACTTGCTCTTATCGCATTGCCTTCCTCGCTTCACCTCGCCTCGCACGCATGTCCCTACTTTCTTGCTTTGCCTCGCATTACGAAACTCTGCCTCCGCAACTAATACCCAATACTTATCTACTATTTACAATATTTACATTTACTTATATTTACTTCCTCCTCTATTTACAATCTTTCCTTCTCCATTCCTCTTCCTCCTTCCTTGTCTTCTTCTTCATCTTACCCAAGACTCCCTTCATCCACGCTACTGCCCTTTCCCCCCCCCTTTCATGCATCAATACCTCCATGCTTATCCCACTCCTTTCCACCTCTAAGCACTCCTCCAACCAGTGCCTTACTCTTGCCTCTCCCTTCCCACATAGTTCACAGATCCTCTTTTCCCTAGCGAGCCAGAACCTATTGAAACCCTCCATGCACCCACATCTCATCCTCTTTATAAGCTCCTGACTTCCTTTCTCTCCTTTCTCACACAAATATTGCGCTCTCGCCCTTGGCATAATCCACACATAGTTCCCATTAAACCTTGTCTCTCTTACTCTCTCTTTTCTGCTGTCTTCTCTCTCCATGCTGTTTTTCTTAAACAACTCATATACCTTCCGTCCTTCCTCATGCATCCTTCTCACTTCATCCATCTGCAGGCCATTCGTTCTAAAATACCTTTCTCTTTCAACCTCCATCTTCCCAGCTCCTCTCCTCTTTTCCTTCTCCCACCAACACCCCCTAACCAGCTTACTTCCCCCCTCTTCCAAAAATTTCTCCTCATATTTACACGCGCGACTCCCCGCTAGAATCCCTACACTCGTTCTCCCTGTCTACCTCCTGACAATATAATTAGGCGTGTTCCTTGCCAGCCCCAGTGTCCACTTTACATACCTCTCCTGTGTCCTATTTACCTCTTCGCTTTCCTTATCACCTCATTTGCCCTCCTCACTCTCTCTTGTATGTGACCATCCACTCCGCCATTCCTCCGAAACAAGAAGCCCAGGTACACAAACTCTTTCACCGCCTGCACCGCCTTTCCCTTCCACTTTCACTCCCCTTCCTTATCCCTTCCACCTCCTTTTGTGAAAACCATAGCCTTGGACTTTTCCACATTCAGTTCTAACCTTTTCTTATCCAGGTATCTTCTCAACCTCTTCATCATTTCCTTTAAGGCCTCCTCGCTTTTTGCCAACAACACTATGTCGTCTGCATACGCTAGCGACCAAATTCTAGCCCCTCCTATCCTGACTCCTCCTACCACTCCGGCCTCCAGCTTACTTTCCATATCCGCAATTAAAATCGCAAAAAGCGTTGGGCTAAGAGGACACCCTTGTCTTAACCCCCGATCCATCCAGAATCCCTCCGAAATCCCCTGTCCTCTTCTTACCTTATCTTTGGTCTCTTCATATATTTCCCTTGTCCTCTCGATCAGGCCTCTCTCCACTCCCCTATCCTCCATCGCCTCCCACAACCTCCCCCTATCCCAATACAATATTCTAATATTCCTTTCCCCTCAACATCCTTCCGCAGCCTCTCCGCCACCACCATCGCTTATACTTTATACGCCGTATTCATTAGCGTAATCCCTCTATAATTTTCCTGTCTATCCCTATCTCCTTTCTTATACAGAGGCACTATTAACCCTTCTCTCCACCCTCGTGTGAATCTCGCCCCCCTTCATACTTTCTTCACTACCTCCTTCAGCCTCTCCCTAACCTCTTGTGTACTACACAGCCATGCTTCAATCTCTACCCCATCCAGCTCTGCTGATTTTGACCTTCTTAACTTCCTTATCTGTTTCTCTATCTCCTCGTCATCCAACTCCTCCATCTCTGCCACCCCCGCTCTTCTACTTCCATCATCTCTCTTCCTTGAATCTGAGCCCTGAAATGATTCTTTAAAAACCTCCCTCCACTCCTCACTCCCTATCTTCTCGCTTATCCCTACTCTACGCTTCCTAAACCTATTTATTATCTTCCAGACGTCCCCCTCTGTCTTAACATTTCCTAACTCCTCCTCCAGCTCTTTCTTTTTTTCCTGTTCTTTCTTCTTAAACATCAATCTAAACCCCTTCCTCATTTCTACGTACTCCTCCCTTTTCGCAGTACCCTCTTTCCACTTCTTATACTTCCTCTTCACATTCCTTTTCACCTTTTTACATTCCCTATCCCACCACGGCCTCACCATTCCTTTCTTCTTCTTTTCGAATACCTTCTTTTGCACGCACCCTTTCACTTTCTCTTTTAAATCCTCCCATATCTCTTCCACCGTCTCCCCTTCGAAGCGTACATTCCCTAACTGCTCCTTATACTTCTCTATCGCCTCCCTCGTCCAGCTAACCCTCTCCCCCATCGACACTTCTTCCCCACCTTGCCTTCCGCCGTTCTCACCCCTTATCCACAACCCTAATGGCTGATGGTCTGATTCTACCCTCCCTTCTACTGCGAATCTCTCCATCTCCTCCTTCCCTTGCATATTCATGACTACATAGTCTGTCACCGATACCCCCACCTTACCTACATATGTGTATTCTCCCTCTTCGTCCCCAGTTGCCATACCATTTGCCACCGCCCAGCCTCTATCCTCCATCCAGTCCCTTAGAATCTCCCCCTCCTTATTTATTAACCTATCCTACAAATTCCTTTCGAAACTCTCCCCTTCCCTGTAAAGGTCCCCTTTCCTCCCCATCCACGAGTTAAGGTCCCCACCCAGTACCACCATACCCTCCTCTCTTTCACCTAACAGGTCTTCCACCCATTCTTTAATTTTTTCCATCCAATCCTTATTGTTCACTGTCACAAACTTACCCGTTACCCCTCCTATCTTTACGTTCCTCATTTGCACTGCCTCCCCCTCTTCCTCTCCGTGAGCTTCTTCCTCTAATCCCTCTCTAACCCCCGTTATAATTCCCCCAGTAGTCCTTCCTTTCTTCTTCACTCTGACCGCCTCCTGGAGTCTCCACCTATACCCTCTTGGCAGCTTTGGCTCTATTCTATCCCATTCCTTTCTTTCAACCCACGTCTCTACCAGCCCTACCACATAAAATTCCTGGATATACCTCCAGAACTCCTTATCCTTCTTCTTTACCCCTGCTACGTTCCAGTAAAGTACCTTCACAACTCCTCTACCCTGCATTACCTGAATCCTAAATGATGAGAGATTAGAACAAGTTGAAAAGTACGTAATTGCGTAGCCTTTTCACTAGCGACGGAAAAATAGATGGGGAGTTAGATAGCTGCATAAAAAAGGGTAAGCAGGTTATCGGTAGAGCAGGGTCCATTCTCAGAAATAAAAACGTATCAAAAAAAGTTTAATGGCCATAAATAATTCTATATTCGTACCGACTGTACTATACGGTAGTGAGACATGGACCTGTCAAGAGAAGGACAGGAGTAAAATTAACGCGATTGGTAGGAAACCTCTACGCACAATATGCGGAAAAACACTGATGGACAAAGTCCGAAACGAGATAATCCTCAAAGAATGTGGTGCAAAAGGGACAATATTTGACACATGGGAAAGAAATCAGTTAAGATGGTTCGGCCATTTGAAAGAATGAAAGATGAACGACTGACCAAACAAGGGTATGAAGGTGAAGTAAATGGCAAAATGCCCAGAGGTAGACCGCCAAAAGAATGGTTAGAATCTGTGAATGAGACACTAATCCGAAGAGACATAAGAAGCCATAGAAACACAAGAGCTTGCATAAAAAAAATGCATGCACGTGAAGGAAGCTAGAGTAGTATGCCAGGACAGAAAAGTATGGCGACAAATATTTTGTAAACAGAGTTACAATAGAGTGAATGACGCCTGAAACAAAGACCTTGGATACTAACTGAGCAGTGTTGTGGAATGAACTTGTCATTTAAATAAATAACACGAGAACTCCAGATCAATCTAAAATATCTATACCTAACACCTAGGTACCTATCTACCTTATACCGATATACCCACCTACACACTACTACTTTCCAACCGAGCAAGTCACGCCTACCCCGAAAGGGAAACGGCTTAATGGTATGATAACAATAATAATAATCTTACCCTAACTATTCACAACTACGTGTATTTAAATAATTTCTTACATCTAGATCCTTACTTTTTTACGAACAAGTGAGCGGGCGATCCAAAGAGAGAGAGAGAGCGAGCGAGAACGCATCCGCATCTTAATCTACTCATACTATTGCATAACCATTGCTTACAACTCTTCACGCTTCTTGTCTAAGCGACTTCATTTTTCTTTTTTTTTCACTTCTCTTCCTCAATTTTGCCATTTTTTCAAAATCCATACTTTCGCATTCGCTCCTCTAATCCGCTCCAACATCTTCATCCAACCCATCCTCCCCCAGAATCTTTACCACATTCTCTTGCCAGCTTTCTTTATTTTTCATTCCTCTTCTACATCCTTCCCATACATGCTTCCATGTTTTCTCCTCCCATTCACATATTCTACACTTTCTCTTCTCTACTTTTTATCTATCCTGGTCCATAATCTCTCTCTCCCAATACCTTTTCTAAATACTTTGTTACTTCTTCCTTTTTAATCATCATATAATATTTATTATATTTTAATTCCTCAATCATCCACATATTTCTTTTAATTGTCTTTTTCTGTCGCTTCTCTCCAATTCTACATAGCTTACTCTAGTCGCCTCTCTCATATCTCAAGCACTGAATAATTCACTTCGTTCTTCTTACCATCTTGTAAATTCTGTCACCGTCCCTCTCCTTTCTTCTACCTACCTTAAACACCTTTTCGCTAACCCCTCTCCCTTAGGATTGTCTGACACTGTTATGGCTTTTCTCCTGCTCTACTGCTTAATTTATTCCTCTGAGCTTTTTCTCTCAGCATATATCCAGGCGTCCTCCATTATATCCTCAGCGACCACCTTATATGCCTTTCTTGTAAACTCTCAATCTCTTTCATTTCCTTCTTTCCCCACATCTTTGCTCCATTACCTAATAACAGCCATACCAGCGTATCAAACAACTACATTCTCTTTCCTCAATCTTATTTGAACCTTATTTTTCCTATTCCACATATCCGTCTCATTACCCCTGCCACTTTTTTCATCCTTTCTCTTATATGAGCTCTATGATTTCCATTTGTTTGCAAGGTACACTAACCCAGGAAATTGTCGGGAGGATCAGCAAAAGTACTATTGAAAATCACTCCTGACTTTGAAACGTGATTACTCGTTCAAAAACGGAGCGAGAAGCTTGTATGGAAAACAGTTACGAAGCGAGAATTGCTCGAATCTTTACATCGAATTCAAATTGTGGCATGACCTGAAATTCGACTGAAATTCGGCGCAGACACATTCAAACATTTTGAGTCGTATCTCGAGAACTCATTGATATTTTCAAAGTTTTATTGGCTTTAATTAAAGATAACACTTTGAAGACTGTTCGGTATGAATGTGAGATTTTCGCCACAATTTTACAAGGTCATGCTACATGTTGAAGTAATTTATGAATCTTCTACCTTTAATACCTTCCATCTCTCAGTCTATTCTTTCTTCCTCCCACTCCTTTTTTAACATCATTATCTTCGTCTTTTCTACATTTAAGTTCATCTTTTTCCCATCTAAGTATTTCTCAAATCCTGCTATTCAGTCCGCCATTCCTTCAACAGCCGCTTTCATTAATATTATATCGTCCATGTATACTTTGACTATTTCTTCCCATCTTTACCTCTTCTACTATTCATCCTTCTTTTTGTTGCTTTATTTCATTCTCACCCTTGCCTATTATATTTCCATTCCTTATTCCTATCACGATTCCTCTCATTGCTCTGCCTTCTTATTTTTCCTTTTTGCATTCTGAACCTGCCATATGGAATCTTGTGGTGACCGTTATACTAATCTTTCCCATCCCGTTCTATCTAGCACGGTCTCCATCATTACTAGTACGTCCCATTGTGCCAATTTCTCAAAAACTCCCTATTCTTTATTCTTAAGCCAGCTATATTCCAGTAACATATCAACCATTATTCACCTATTTTTTATTTTTGTATCTCCCATTCTTTTCTTTAATAGTTTTCGTCACCTCATTTTTTACTAACTCTTCCCTTTCTTCGTCCCAATTCCACCATACACCTCTTATTTGTATTCTTCCATATCGAATCGTCCTTTATTCTCTTTGAGCTTCTATATTGCGCTTCTCCTTTGTCATCACTTCACATTCATGTTCTCATTTCTTCAGGTTCATCAGTGCCATCTTCTGTTCTCTCCGCGCTTCTTTTCCTACATTCGCACTTCTTCTATCTCTACATGAGAATCTATCTTCTTTTTTTTTCTTCCATTTCCATGAATATTTCTTAGCCTTCTTCATCCTCATTCCCGATATCCCACCCACCTACCCCCTTTTTCTGCTTTCTATCTTTTCCATCCTACTTTTCTACTCATCTACCTTCTCATTAGGTTCTTTCTGCTTTTCTACTCTTTGTTTCAAAGTCTTCATTTTTTTCTCTAACTTTTCCATGACTTCTTTCCATTTCCTCATTTCTTTCATAAGTTCGGCCATTTCCCATCTAATTTCTTGTTTTATTTCATCTTCGCTTTCCTCCCGCCCTTTTTCATATTGTCATGTACGTCAGTGTATTATATGTGCGAAGAAGACTTTCTTAGCATAAAAGATTGGTGTTGATGATACATTTGACATAATGCTGCTGCTAGTGGAGAAAGCTATAAGTGACATTTGTGATAGAGGTTATTTTTCCGTACACGTATGTCAAAAAATTGTATCTTATAGCTTTCTCCACTTGACACTTTCTCCTACTCCCAGGTCCAAATTTTCCCCTGTCAGGCATATAGCTCCACCTACCGCGCTCATTGCGTTTCCTGACGGACGTGAATATGGTCTTGACCAACTTGAATGTTTTTCGGCTTACATCCTCTAAGAATCCGAACCGGGTATTCAAGCTTCGAAGACACACTTTTGCTGCAGATAAACAAATTGAAGTACTCGTAAGAAAGAATGTTTATGGGCCCATACCAACCGGAGAACAAATTGTGCTATCGACATTCGATGGTGACGTCTTTGCAATATTAGAGAGTAGTAAATATTTAGCTGGAATATATATGTATAGTTCTTACTACACCAATAAAGTACGGGCAAAAATAAACATAGAAAGCGGCACGGTGACCCCATTGACCACAAATGAAATCGGGGAATGTGCAGTGGGCCCGAACCGCAGAATCTGCTATACTTTTATAGTAGATTGTGCAAATCTCTATCCTCGACACCATTAATTCAATTACAAAAAAATGTACAACAAAAGTATCAAAACTTCTTGTGATACGAAGTCGTCTTACAATGTTAAAGTGACTTTTAATATTACGAAATAATAATAAAAAGTCAATGTACTATGGTTCTCAGGGCCTCAGCCTTTTATTAATTCCCCATACAATCCTTTTCCGAAACTAATACAAAAAGTTCCGTTTCATTCCCTAGCCTAAACATTTTTTTAGGGGAAATTTTATAGGTTTATAATGATATACCTGAAATAATTTTTCTATTCGGGAGACCCCCTAATTTCTAAAAGATTTTATTCTGTAAATTCTAAACTTAATTGATAGAAGTGCTATTTTGATCTTTTTTTATTACTTGATGAAATTTTACATTAAAATTTTCTATTTAAATTCTTCAGGGATGGTAACACTTTTAGGGTAAGAGAAAGACATCATTGAAGAAGAAGAATCGTATAAAATGAAACTAATCAAATTCTGATTTCAAATATAGCTATCTTGGTATTTATTCCTGAAGCTATTCACTTTTAAATATTGTTAAAATGGTAACTTATTTATTTTAAAACTAACAGTAAGTATTTGAAAAATCTATGATAACAAATTGTTAGATACTAAGCCTTCTCAACATGTTCAAAACAAGTGAACTCATTTATTGAATAATTAATTCTAGATCGTATAAATATGCTTTAAAAAAATCTTATTTACGTAACTTCAATATTTTTATGGACGCCAAGTTTTTTAAGTATCTGGATATCTTAACTGCCTTCATAATTTCGTATAGCCATTTATTTGCTGATCCCTAGGAGATAACAATTGAATTTCAAATAGTAATATTTTTTTAATTCTAATAATAATGTGAATATTGCAGTTAATAATATAATGCATTTCAAGGACAGATAGGGGTTGAAACTTAATAAACTTGATATGAATTTTACTTTAATTTTTAGAAAGACAAGCAAATTTTTTCAAACGATATTGTTCAGGCCACAGATAGGGGCCAAAACTTTAAGTAAAAGATCAAAAATTATCAGGCTGATAAGGAATTATTATTATTTTTATGAAATGATTTGTGATCCAAAAAAGGGGGAATTTCAAACTTCTCCTAAACTTCCTTTCTTCTCCTTCTCTTCATATCTGACACAATTTGAACCACTTTTCTATTCGAATAATTTTCATGAAAAACTGATTTAAAATTCAAGAAATAGAAGAATTTTCATGCTGTGATTCCAAAAGGACCCTTCTGGTCTGAGATACAGAAGAAACTAGCACATTTTTCCGAGTTTTTCAGTTTCAGTATTACGAAACTTAGAATTTTAAAGCGAGTTCATAGCCGTGAAACACGACAACGTCGCATTGATTAAATTTGTACCTAAGGGTCTAATCTGGACAAAGTTTTGTTAGTTTTCTTCCCTCTAGTTTGAAAACCCGGTAGATAGATTCTATTATACTACTACACTTTTTCTTTAATTTATTTGTGCTGGAAAGAATTCTCGAGTCTCTAAACGATTGTTGTTACCAATGAAAAACGAAATATCACTGTTTAGGTTCAAAGTTCTGAAAGGAAAAATCCAAGGTTTCTTTCTAGCCTAAGAAACCTTCTAGAAAAGTGTCCTTCTATGAAAAAAATCACTATTATTTCTGACCGTCATTTTTGAAGGTCAAATATTAATCTTTTTCAAAATGGTTACGACCAATAAAAAGAACGTGAGAAACTCTTTCTAGACTGTTGAAGGCAACATTTTTGCTATAGCTATTAAAAGAGTTACAAATCGACATAACGGATGTTACATTTCCGAAAAGCACTCATCGCTTATTTTCATAAACAAACAATACAAATCCCACTTTTCAGCCACTAAAGCTCTTAAAAAGAAAAACCAAAGCTTGTTCCAGATGAAGAAATTTTTGAAATTTGCCTTTTTGACAAAACAGTCAAATTTGTTTTTGGTATGCACTTGAAAAATAATTCCCCATATATATTGTAATTGAACTACAATCCAGGGGAATCAAATTCAATAACGTCTTTATCTGATTTTGAAGACCTTGTTTTATGATTTCAAATGAGAATGCTTTCAAGTTCAGAATAGCTTTATAGCATTAATCAATTGTGAATAGTATGATTTTTGTCTATAACTTTTTCCTATCTCCATTAGAGTTGTCTCCCCCATAGGAAAATTATTTTAGGTGTATCATTATAGACCTATACTATTTTTCCTCAAAAAATATTTACGTAAGAAAATAAAACGAACCTTTTTTATTTGTCTCCGGATAGGAATGGCTGGGCAATTAACAAAAGATTGAAGCCGTGGGAACCATAATACAGTGACTTTTTATTATTATTTTGCAATATTGCTAGTTACTTGTAACATTTTAAGACGACTTCGGATCACAAAAAGTTTGATACATTCTTTTTAAATTTTCCTTTACTTGAATTAATGGTATAGATGATTGTGACTTACATACTCTATTGCTTAAAACATGCAGATTTTGCGTAAGAGACCTACAGGTGATTCCCCGATTTCATTAGCGGCCAATGGGGTACTCGATTCTCTTTCTATGTTTATTTTTGCCCGTGCTCTACTGCTAAGCTGAGAAATATACCACTTTGATTAAAAAGTTTTAGGACTCGTCACCGTGTGGCCCTGTCGTTCGGCCGATTCCAATTCTTCTTTTTTTGTTGTGTTGGTAGAAGTGTCATTGACGTTTTGTCAGATTTTCAGCTTGATAGCTTGACATTTGTTAAAGTGACGCCGTATTGTGTACATCTATCTTTGTGTGTGATTTCGATTTTTCACAAAAAAAATGTCATCGACTTCGCAGCAACGAGTTTGCATTAAATGTTGTGTTAAAAATGGATTTAATGGTGCGCAGACTTTGGAAATGTTGGAGAAGTGTTTCGGCAACGACACTCTAACGAGATCGAACGTTTCCCGTTGGCACGAACGCTTCAGAAGTGGTCGTGAGTCGGTCGAGGATCAGTCGAAACAGAAAGTGATGCTTACCGGATTTGTGGGCAAACAACTCGTGGATTAGGCTCCCTGCGACTTTTTCCTATTCGGTCGACTCAAGAAACCGCTCCGCGGAACGCGTTGCTGCACCCGAGATGAGGTCATGGAAAAATCGAAGAGGGCTCTGATGGTTATACCGTAAACCGATTATAAAAAATGTTTTGAGCAATGGATCAAGCGCTGGCATAAGTGCGTTGCAGTCGATGGGGAGTACTTTGAAGGGGACAATATCGATTATGATGAATAAACTTGTATTTTTGATTTCAAAAATAAATTCCTAAAACTTTTTGATCAAGGTGGTATGTATATATTCCAGCAAAATATTACTACTCGCCGAGATTGCAAAGGCGTCACCATCGAATGTTGATAATACAATTTGTTCTTTGGTTGGCATGAACCCATAGACATTCGCTCTTACGAGTATTCCAATTGCTTCATCTGCAGGCAAAGTGTATCTTCGAAGCTCGAATACCCGGTTCAGATTTCTACAGGGAGTAAGCCGAATAAATTCAATTTGGTTAGGTCCATATCCAATTATGTCAGCAAAAGCAAGTCTGCAAGATTGAGATATATACCTGGCAGGAGGAGACCTTGACCTGGCACGAAGAGATGGCTCGGCAGGAAAATGAGACCTTGCCGAAGAATAAAACAGGGTTGCCAGACGTGGCGATTTATTGTCATTGTGGCGATTCCATGCGCTTGTTGGCAACCACTTGCAAAGGTTTGGCGACTGACTTCTATTATGGCGATTTTTAATTTAAGTTGACGATTTTGTCGCGACTGGTGAAAAACTTAATGAAAATACACTATTTCTTGATATCTAGGAAAAAACACTCTGAGTATCTCGCTAATCAACAGACGGCATCAGCGATGTAGCCTCAGGCTGAGGGAAAGTCGTCGTAAGCTACAAGCGACTAATAAACTGTTTTGGTGCTTTGCTGCCCACCAATTATGAAGTGATATTCTTGTCCAAGTTGAAGCTTGGTTTCAAAGGTTTTTTGAAGAAGGTGAAGAAAAACGGCGATTCCACTTACTCGTGTAATTGTCACACACAAGGTGGTTAGCACGATACCTTTCAGTCGCAAAATTGTTTGAGAACATTGGGTTACTCATTTCACTCTTGTAGTCCGAAACGAAAAATGCAACACCACGGAATTTATCAACGAAATCATCAATAATTTTTAATTTATGAATAACATAAAATAGTTATTATTCTAAGTTTCAATAAAGAATTTTACAGTACATAAAACTTAAATTATTTGAATGACTACATGTTGGCCCCTACATTTTTAAATTGGCGCTTTTCTGACGATATTTGAATTTCTACGGTTGGCAATATGTGGCGATTTTCAACCACAAAAATGGCCCTGGAATAAGGTCTGGCTGAAGAAACGGACCTGACATGAGGATAATGCCTGGCTTGACGAAGATGCCTGGCTGCAGGAAGATACCTAGATACAAAAAGATACCTACCAGGAGAATGCGGTCCAGGTGAAGACCAGAGTATGAAAGATCGCCATTTTTTGCAATCAGGGAAAAAAAATCAGGGGAAAAACTAATGCTGATAAATCAATTTTTTTTTAATAGTGCTTGGATAAAAATCTGAGTTACAAACGGAAATTTTTCAAGCCATTTACAAACATTGTGGACATTTTTCTGAAGGTGTCTGTTAAGTCTCGAAGACGAAAAATATTCTGGGAAAAAGTATTTGTGTTTTAATAAAACTGTTCAATCATTTTTGCTTGGACGTGAACCGCATGGCTGCCATTATTAATGGAATTTGTAAAAAGAGAAGAGATTATCTTTCATGAACATAATTTGAAACATACAAAAATATTATCTATTGTAAACATTGTGTCTTTGACGGAACTTTTGATTCTCAGCGTTTTTATTTTTTATTCTTATCGGTTTCATTTGTTCTATTTATCGCTGAAATTATATTGCAAAGAATATTTCTCGAGCAAAACACGTTCGGTCAGTAGTAAATGTTTTTCCATCAATAATTTTTTGCATTTTGCAAGATTTTTAGATAAAAATAATATTTTCCCTGTTCAAAAACACGACCAACAATAATAATATTTTAATTCTTTAAAGTATAATCAAATCCGTTTGAAGACATCCTTTCCCGCAAAACAATTGAACCATTCCACAGTGGTTGAGGAATGGATTTTCGCAGACCATTTTTTTTCTTTTGCATCTGAAAAGATATTTCAAAATTTTAGGTCGAGAAAATAAATAAATATCAAGAATACGAAAACAATAGTTGTATGATTAAAAGTTTTTAGAATAAAAATAAACTTTTGTCTCACCTCATTAACTTTGTTATTCAAAATTTAGCAAAAATTATAAAGTTCTGAATGCATTGTTCTGCTCAAAATTATTTTTGGTTTTTAAAGCTTAAATTTTCATAATCATGTAATTCCCTCAATTCCAATTGAAATTCAGGAATCAAAATTAATAGTTTAATTTTTTTAACCATAAATTTCCTGAATGAATAGACCTCAGAATATTGATGTTATTTTGTCGGCCAGGGTAATTAATTATATAGTTTCTGATGTAACAAAGGTCTTTCAGTAGCGATCACGTTTGGTCATGGTAAAGTCAACGAAAAAGGATCCAAGACAATTCATCACCGTTATTACTGAAAACTTCAAAATACCTTTTATCGAGTTAATCCAAAATATGGGTCCCTGAGCCTATCCAATAAGGCGCTCCTTCTGTACCCAAAAAAGGTTTTGGGTTGTTTGAGAAAATTGGCACAGATGTAGCCTCCGGAAGCTACGACCACGATCGTTCACTGAACGATCGATCCCGACGCGACCGGAAGCAATACGGCATCCGACTCGTCACTTCCCACAACACCAGAAGATGATCGAGTCGGGAAATCACTAAACAAGGAATCGAATAAATGAATAAAACACTGACTTTACTTGAAGGGCTCAAATACCTGAATGGCCTAGAAGAAACACACTTGATTAAATCGTTACAACAACAGATAATGTCTACACTCGCCTACACCTTGATTAAAACCCCAGTTTTCGTCAGATCACTGAAGTTAAGCAGCGTTGGACGCGTTTAGTACTTGGATGGGTGACCATTCAAGAATACTGAGTGCTGTTGGCACATCGTGGGTGTGGTGAGCCCACACTTGTAGTTATTTATAACTACAAGAAATCTATCCACCTAGAAACACTACCCGAATCGGGTAGTGTCACGCCTATCCTGAAAGGGAAATGGCTTAATGGTATACATACATACATACAAATAGCACTCATACCATAAAAAAAACACAAGTGAATTTTTGTTGCGGGTAATTTTCGAGTAGATAAAGTTAAATTTTTTCGTATCGAAACCAAGCAAGATGTAAATCTTAACACGTGAAGGTAATTTTTGTTGCAGGTAAAGATTACTCTGAAATCGGCGTAAAGATTACATTTACTATGATTTACTATGTATTGTTTTATGCATTTTTCTATGCGTATAGCGTTTGGTCTAATTTTCTTCGTTGAAAAAACAAAAATATTACAATTTTACTCAGAAAATTATTATTTCAGTAATTACAGGTTACATGTAACATTTTAATACAATTTTGAATCACAACAAAATTTTATATTTTAGTTTGACATTTTTTGATTGAATCAATGGTGTGAAGAATTGTGGTTAACAAGCTTTAATATAAAATTCGATAAGATTGGGCGATTGTTGCCTACTGGAACTTCCCTGATTTCATCTAGGGTGAATGGAGTAATCCTGCCGCTTCCCATATTTATTTTTACCCGTACTCTACTTGAAATCAAACGCTGATGTTTATATATTCCAGCAAGAATATTACTACTGGACAATATTGCAAATACGTCACCATCGAATGTTGATAATACAATTTGTTCTTGGGTTGGCATAGACCGATAGAGATTCCGTCCCATGAGTATTTTAATTGCTATATTCTCCGGAAAAGTGTATCTTCGAAATTCGAAAAGCCTGTTCAAATTTTTAATGGGTGTGAGTCGAATAAATTGAATTTGGTCAAGTCCATATCCCAGCACGTCAGAAAAAGGAAGCCCGGTTGGTGGAGCTATAAGCCTGGTAGGAGGAGACCTGGATCTGGTACGAGGAGGATGTTCGGTGGGAGGAGAAGACCTGATCGGAGAGTGAGGTCTGGCAGCAGGAAGAGAACTGTCAGGAGATCCTTGTCTATTAGAAGAAGAGAAAGATCCTTCACGAGGAAGACCGCGTATAGGGGCGCTATTAGGTGAGCACTCGAACTGTGAATTGGGCTCTGCAAGAAGAGACGAAGAATCAAATTTTTGGTGCGTATCGTGTTATTTATATTTTTTAATTAAAAATGAATTTTTTAAAAAAGGCTCTGGCGAAGATTTTGCTTTTTAGCGAAAAATGATTGAAAGAGATCCCAGGTACAAAATCAAGGAAAATATTCTTGGTGTTCGCACCTTTGGGTTAAACTGAATGCAACGGAATCGTACTCAGTTTTTCTTGAGTTTTAAATAGTTTTTTAATGTATTTGAAAACCAGATAGGGTAAGGATTACATCATCATAGATATCATATCATATAGATCAAAGAAACTTTGTCTATCTACCTTAAATTTAAAAAGCAAATTATTTGTAACGCATTTGCAATCTATAACTACAAGTGGTGAATTTTTGTTTGATATTTTGTTGTGCTGTGATAAATCAACAGATTCCATATTCTATAACAGACACATTGTGGATCCCGCCGTAATAAATTCAGATTCAGTTCATATTCATTTCGGACGAAACCAAATAGATTTTGGAAAAGAATAGCAATTGGGATAGAATGCGGATTACGTCGCACAAGTTGCTATTTGCGGAATGCTGAAAAACATTTTCAAAATTATATAGATATAATGTGGCATTATATTCACCAATAGAATTGAGGATGACCATCCAGGTGAAGACCGGAGTATAAACAATGAACATTTTTTGTAAATAGGGGAAAAACTTATTATTGCGTAATGAAGAATTTGGTTAGCAGTGTAACTAGTGATTATTCGAGTGCTTCATTACCTTTTATAATATATCCTGTAGTCGTCATCTCATTAATTATACTCAAGCTGTTCATTCCGAGATATTCATCTTTATATTTCATAAATCAGTCCAAGGAAAGAATTTGGATTTTCGCAGCCGAGGTTCGTTTAGGAAACCATGTAAAAATATAATGAGACATATGAATATCTTTAGATTTGTATCTAAAAGCGAAATAAACGAAGATTGTGCCCCAACAAAGGAAGTGAGCTATGCCATATTTCACGATCTTTCAGTTTTAAGAAAGTTGCAGTTATATACGGAGCTTATGAGGAGAGGAAAAATTATCTTTCACAAAAAAGTCGAAACAGACAAAAATATTATTTATTAAAATATAATAATATAATATAATAAATAATATAATAATTTAATATTTCGATATTTGAGATTATTTTGTTTCTTTTATGAAATGACTTCTCGTATAAGGTCGAGAATGACCTACTTGTCACAAACAGCAGTCCAACAGGTTAAAATGTACGATGACCTGCAAATCTTCAGAGGAAATGACCTGACCAATATCTGGTGCCTCGAGCCAGCCAACTGTGGAGGTGCCACTGGGAAAGACAAAGGAAACACTCTCACTTCACACTGCGAAAACTGTTTGCCTGGAACAAAAACAATTTTGTTGGCTCAACAAAATAATTGTATTGCTTTTTGTGCAACAAAACTATTTTGTTCACCCAACAAAATTTTGTTGTTGAGACCTTTTGTTGGCCAAAAAAAACTGTTTTGTTGGCATAACAAAATTTTGTTTTTGAGTCAAGGGAATTCTTATGCCACCACAAAACAATATTTTGTTGGTACAACCTAATTTGTTGGTTGCCCTAACAAAATACTATTGTAAGGTCGACCAAATAATTTTTTTGTCTGAAATGAATTGTTTTGCTATCTTAACGAAATAGTTTTATCGACGCAGCTAAATATTTTTCAGGTAAAAAACACACTAATTCTATTCAGTGATCGAAGCAAGTTAATTAGAAATGAAAGTCAGTGCCCAGGTCAATTAGAGACGTGGACGCCCTGGAGATGGCAGCCAAGATTTTCACGGAGGCCATAGAATCTACTTATGAAGGTAATTGTCGACCCACAAGAGTTCGAAAGGCCAGGAAGAAATGCTGATGGAACGGGAAACTCGAAGAGCTTCGCAGGGAAACCAGAGAGAGGTTTAGACATGACAGTACTGGCAAAACGGATGAACTATGGACTTCATTTACGACGATGAGGGATGAATACAGGGGTGCAATACGTAAGGTGAAGCAAGAAAGCTGGACCAACTTTTGCGCAAACATCGAGAAAGGAGCAGAGGCAGCTAGACTGATCAAGCTGCTCTCTCGAAACCCAGATGCTATTTTCGGCACTCTTAAATTGCCCGACGGAGGATACTCAGCGTCGGACGAGGAGACCTTGGCTCACCTGATCAAGGCACATTTTCCGGGCTTCATAAGGTGACGAATCATCATAGGGTTGCTCGTGAGACTCACTAGGGTTAGTCTGACGCTGGGATATGTTCCGAAAGCAGCCAGGATCGTTTGTACTTCATTCAAGGATTTCCTTCCCATCAGCCGTACATCTTTCTGACTGAAAACAGTGGAAAGACTTGTGGATAGAATATCCGCGACAAGGTCTTATCAAGTAGGCCACTTTACAAGGAGCAACGCACCTATAGCGCTGGTCACTTGACCGAAACGGCGCTAAGCGGAGCAGTAAAGCTAATCGAAAGACAACTGAAGAAGAAAGCCCTTGTGATTGGAACCTTTATGGATATCGAAGGAGGCTTTAACTACACCTCCATTAAGGTGATCAGGGCGGCCATGATTGCATATGGTGTGCCTGTTGCAGTCGTGGAATGGACCTGCCGTATGTTGACCAACAGGAACCTATCAACGACGATGCATGATACCACAGTGTAAAAAAAATTATGTTGAAAATCACATTCGACCGTAATTTAACCTATCGTACTTTCGAAACTTGACGATACTTCGACAAGAAGTATCGTATTACCATATCCGCAAAGAAGGAATGGGTTAACGGCGAAACACACCTGCCCAGTGATGGGGACAACTGGTTTACAGATGGCTCCAGAAACAACGAGAAGGCAGGAGCCAGTGCATATCGTAGACGGAGTAGTATGGGCTTCGCAATCCCGATGGGGCCCTACGCCCTACGCCACAGTCCGTATCTGCTCAGACAGCAGGGCTGCTATAATGGCCCTGAATGGAACAACGTCTACGTCGCTACTAGTATGGGAGTGTTTTGAGGAACTGAAAACCCTAGCGACGGAAAACCGAGTGACTCTACTTTGAATCCCTGGACATAGCGGCATCAAAGGTAATGAGATATCGGATAGGCTAGCAAAACTAGCAGCAATAGAAAACTTTAGTGGATCCGAGCCAAATGTAGACAATTCCAGTAAGTTAGTCACTGAAGAAATCAACAGTTGGATGACCGAGGAACATCAGAAAGAGTGGGAATTGGCCGCTGGCTGCAGACAGGCAAAACACTTTTGGGTTTAAAGCTAAACCTTGATTGAGCGAAGGGTATACTTAAGCTCGGAAGTAATGGAGTCAAAGTCCTAAAACAAATGTCCATAGGGCATGGAAACCTCGGATATAACAGAAATTAGATAGAGCCCGCAGAATGTCCCCTGTGTCGTCTGTGCGGAAGGGATTATGAAACAGCTATTCATATCCCTTGTTAGTGACCCGCGATTGCGGAGATACGACTAAAACTTACGGGTATGGAGAGGACTTTGAGGTCATGCTTAGGCTTACAAGTGGACGCAATGGGATCACCCGAGCGTCAAAGGCCCTTGCGGTCTCGACCTAGGAAATTATAATAATAATTATACCCTTTATTTTAATTCAGGACAAAGCGCGATACAAATTCGGTAAAAGTGCCTGAAAGTCAGCAAAGTTCAATAAATTTTTAACATTTCCTGTTACATCTCGACCAAACGAGTTATCTTCAATAAAGCCTCTGTTGTTGAGAAATCTATCAGCAAGGCCTAGCTGATATCTGAATGCTATAAAGTAAATCGGTAAATCACATTATAACATTGGTTAAAAAATTATACTGTGATTATTTCAGGTTCCGTTTGACTTGGTGAAACAATATCGTGACGTTACACTTTCCAAAATTTGGATGTAACAGAATTGCAGAGAATCTTTTTCTGGAGAAAACAAGCGTTTATTAAATAGAATCTAATCATTTTTTGTAACTCGGCAAGAGGCTATAAGGACAAAAAGTTTGCTCAATAATAATAGTCTTCCGATAAATAATTTTTTCATGTCTCAGAGTTTTTATAATGAAAACAACTTTTTCTCTCTTCAAAAATAGTATCAACAATAGAATTGCAATTCATAAAAGTATAATTCAATGCATTTTTCAAAACATTCTTTCCCGCAAGATAATTGAACCGCTCAACAGTTTGGCCCGGAGATTTCGGCGACAAGCGCAGGCCCAACTGGCTATAGTGCTAATTCGAAAAGTCTGAGCTTGGAAATTCAATAAAGGTGCAATTACTTGAGTCAGAACGTAAGTATGGAGACCGGAGATCTTATTATTACTTCGTGTGTGTATTACACTGGAGTCATCTTGTACCATCAGCCGTGAAACCCGGAGGAATCATATGTTAACCCGGGGACCCAGAAATCGTTTTCGAAACCCGCAGTGTCCGGGCGACACCCTGAGTGTTGGTAACCCTACCGATACACCTTTTCATTACGTCGTATAAAGTTCCTAACAAAAGGAAGGTTTCCGATTTCTTATTTTGTTTATTCAAAAGGTATTATTTTAAAGTGAAATGAAAAAAGGAAATATCAAAGTATTATTTTTGCAATAGACTGACAACGCTGAAAATGAACTTAAATTTGCTAAAACTTTATTCAGAAATACTTACCGAATATCAAGAATTGGTTTCCTCAAGATCATCATTTTTGTCCGCAAAAATCATACTACTAATAATAATATATCATTATTTACAAATAGAATATTTCACAGGAATAATAATTTGTACTTTTCATTATTAACTCTTCTTGTTAAAACCAAGATACAATAACAATAACCATTACTGCATATTATTTGTAATGAACTTTTGAATAAAAAAAAAATCAAATGTCGGGAATCGTAATAAAAAATTCTTTCGAATCTAACCAAAATTATTGTTTGAGTTTGAGGGCCCAAATTTCTATACGTCATTTTCTTCCATTTGCGACCGTTTTTTTTCTTTTGGACCTGAGGAGATATTTCAAATTTTTTGTTCAAGAACATTAGGGTGAAAATGTTGGCCAATATTTATTTATTCATGAAAATAAGTGTCAAGTGGATTTTTTGAGCATGCTATCTGTTACGAATTTGTAACTTCCTTAATATAAATTGGAATTTAAGAATGAAAAGTAATAGCCTCAGTTTTTACCTTAAGTTTCCCAAATCAGATTAGGCGTTGAGCCTAACTTCGTTAATTTAAAATTGATACCTACTATTTTTAGTGCTTGGAAATTTTCGAATTGATAGCGTCTGATATTAAACAATTTTTTTTTGGTAATATTAGACAATTTCTAGACTGAATATTGAACAATAATAACAAGTGTCTATATAGCAAGAGCTTTACGGATCAGCAAATTAAACTAAGAATTATCCCCCAAATCGGGCTAGATATACGGCTATTGTAGTTAAGTCGGGAAAAAACTTTGTTATTCTTATACAATGGATAATGCAGAATCTTCATTTATAATTTGCAAGTTTTTTTTAGGTTTTTGCAAAAGTAATTTTAGGAAAATTCAAAACTTTACGCTGATAGTTCTATTCCATTCTAAACATTCTTAAAACAAGTTACATAATGTTTACAACATGTTACAACATGGTTCGTTTCTCGAAGTCAAGGAGAACTATGTCAGGCCTCCATTCCATTCCAATCTCTTGAGTGCACTCTTTGACAATGTCTAGAGCTAGATGTAGATGGTTTTGATTTTTAGCATAGATCTTAAGATCCTCCATGTAAAATACATGAGTGACATTATGCTTTCGATTTCCAGGTTGACACTGTTAGTGATCACACGATGTTTTCCAGATGAGATAGTAAATCTGGTTTTCCAAAGCGGCATTAATCTCTCTATACACCTCACGATATGTGGATGAACCTTTAAGCTTTCCAACAGACAGATTATAAGTCTATGGAAGGTTGAATCGTAAGCTTTCCGGTAATCAATCACGGACATCGATAGGTAACGCTGATAGGATGCTGCGGCTTTACAGACACATCTATCGATGAGCATGTTTTCCCGACATCCTCCTACGCCTTTCTTTGAGGCGCGTTGTTTGTACATCTCTCGCCACACATGTCCAATTGTCCGAACAATTCTATGATTCAAGATAGCTGTGAAGATCTTATACAGTGTGTTCAGACAAGTTATTGGCCTGTAATTCTAAGGGTCAGCTAAGTTGCCCGTCTTCGGCAGGAGCACTGTGTGCCCTTTCACCTACCACCCCGGAATAGGCTCTTCCGACTTCAGATATGAAGTGAAAATGCGGGCCAGATGCTGGTGAGTTGAAGGAAACTTCTTCCACCAGAAGGTCTTGATACCATCTGGTCCCGGAGCGGAATAGTTCTTCATGCCTCTTAATACGTTTTTCACCTCTTCAATAGTGATAGGTGGTAATCCCTCCTCAGGTGTTATGAGGGCACTGCACAGCTCCTTGAAGCTATTTATATTCTTTGAGTTTTCTTTCAGTGGATGCTGGACTTCGTAGACTTCTCTCCAAAATGCCTCGACCTCCTCTGGTGTGGACTGGTGGACGACAGTAACTGGAGGGTCTTGGAAGAGTCGAGATGAGCCAGACAAAAACTGTTGATTTTCTCTGACCCACCTCTCTCTCCGCTCTAGACTTCTCCTAGCGTTAGATAGTACGCGTATTCTGTCAACAATCTGCTGCCAGATGTTATCTAGTCAATCACACACTGAATTGCGGGACGCGTACTGTCTTGCCCAGCCTATCTTTGTGCTGAGTTGATGCATTCGTCTTTCAGTCTTATGATCAACCTTTGGTTTTGTTTTACGGTTTGCATCTGCCAAAGCTCTCGCTGCATTATACACACTACAATTGATAGTCCAGAGGTCGGATTTTTCGGAAAAATCTCCACGAAGCTCGTCATCCAGTTCAGCCAGATCTTTGGGCTTGAGAGAAACCTGGATGTTGACGTTTCTCCGTATCCTGAAGCATCACTCATCCTTCATTGAATGCCTGCCTGCAGTTGGTATCAGTGTCTCCTCTCTTTCTCTGTTGTTGGCTTATTCTGGCTGCGGGTGAGTAGGCGCTCCACTTATATAACCCCTTTTCCGGAGTTCCTCGGTACGGTTTCGCAGATGTTTTTGCGAAAAATGCGAGAGCTCTTGGTGTTTCTCGCACCACAGAGTATGCAGTCGCGCCATGTAACCTTTTCTTTCAGGGGCCATGCTGGTATCATGGCACTCCAGCAGGTCGTACCTGAGTCCATCCGTTCACCTAAACGTAACGAGATTCTGCCGGTCCACCGCATTGACTCCGTCTTGATTGGCTCCCTCAACTCTAGGATAGTCGGCATTGTTTTCCGGCCTATTGTCGGGAGTCCTGCGCATTCGATTCTTTTGAACCGCACTTAATACAACTATGTTTGGTGTTATCATTGCTTTTCCCACGAGCAGCTAGGGAAAAGGGTTCGTCCATCCTTGTAGTGCCCCGCATGCAAGGATAAGGCTGCATTCTCTGAGAGGTGGCCCGGTATCCCAGAGTCACCGTTTGAGACACCTCACCTAGGTGAAATTCAGCTTTCGGCATGGTTGTTACGCCTCCGCTCAGGGGTTATTTCTTCGGGACCATCCCTGGACAATTGTCCGCGTCTGCTTATTAATTATTGTAACCACATTCAGCAAAAACCCTTGGTACAGGGACCCTCTATCCGCAACCCGAAGACGCGTTCGGTGGCTTTGTCATAGGCCCTTCTGTTCAATTCTCAAGCAATCAAAACCGAAACTATATATACATATGTGTGTGTATCTGCTTGTGGCATCTGAATCGTCCTCTTATGAACTATCGGGATGAAATTGGTCCTTCTAAAATAATCATATTTACATTTCATAGGTCAGTCTCAAGGTGTCTAGTGAACTTTAAAGACAAACAAAAATTTTGGTGTCGTCGAGTAAAATAAATGATGCTTTGTTTAAAAATATATGTTATATGTTATTGATGTTATTTTTAAAAAGAGAAAGATTATCTTTCATGAAAAAAATTTGCAAAAATACAAAAATATTATTTATTGAAAACTTCTTTGACCAAACTTTTGATTCGCATCGCTTTATTCTCATCGTTTCTATTTTTATTCTTATCGTTTTTATGTGTTATTCTTATCGCTAAAGTGATAAGATTTCAATAAATACCTACAAGCTTATTTTCTTGAAAACAGAATCCTCTACAATTTTTTCACATCTAATTTAAAAAGATTATTTTTAATGTATAAAATCATCAACAAATAATTTGAAAATTATATAACAAATAATAATATTGGTAAAACTGCATAAAAGGTCGATGACCTTCGATTTTGATAAATCTTACATATTTCATGTATTTTTTTGGCTGAACACGAATCTGCCCGAAAAAAGTGTCGCTCTCTTACCGTTTTCGAGATATCGAGATATTTACTATCAAAAATTGCGATTTTTTTCTAACTTTTTTGAAATACACTGATATTACGTATTTCTCCACGCTAAACATAAAATATCCCTCCCTTTCCCCAAGAATTACCCTCTTAACCGTGCTTAAGGGGAGTAAACTTAACTTAAAAAAAAAAACTTAACTCTTAAGGGGAGTACCCCTTCACAACTATAAAAAATAATTGGAAAGGGTTCGGGGTGTCATTGAGTCAGAAACGTCTTTAAACCGATATTGGTCCTAATTCGAAGACATCCCGACCCCATTTTCAGCATTTACAACTCGTAGTTACCCCCGACCCCTTTCCAACAAATTTTGTGTGTGTGGGGGGAGGGGGGCGTAGAGTTTGATAAGGCTTGTGGAAAAGTTGGAGAAGGGTTTGGGGTGCCTGCGAATCCGAAACGATTCCGACTGGGTGCAATTTACGACTCATAGGAGCCTTAGACCCCTTTACCCGGTTTTTAAACGGGGGGTTCGATTTCTTGGGGGGATCGGTGCTTGTGGAGCATTGTTTCGTGGAAGTCTTTCGTTTTATTCTCGTCATTAACAGAAAGAATACATGAGATAAGCTTTGAAGGAATAAAAAAATCGAATTTTTCGATAGAAAAATCTCGATTTCTCGAGAACAGTAAGAGAACGACACTTTTTCCGGGCAGACTCGGGTTCAGCATCAAAAAATACATAAAATGTCTGAAGGTTCTGCGGACGCTGAATAAGTATTATGAAAAGATAAAAAATATCACAAAAGAACAAGCATCCGAGTTAGCAGCCGAAAACGCATTTTATTAATTAACATCAATTATGAAACGTACTTTTGGCTGGGGATGAAGGAAAATAGTATACGACACATAGCCAGAAAACTTGGATATCCTGGCGTGCGTGATATGAAGGCCGAGGCGAAGCCGAGGCCTCATATAACACACGCCCGGAAATCCAACTTTCAAGCCTTGGGTCGTAATATACTATTCGTGAGGGAATTAAATGGAACTTTTCAAATTTGCTTTCGAAAAAGACTGGCCTGGGCATTGCCGAAACATTGAAACCTTGGAAACCATAATACATGCACTTTTATTATTATTTCAGTAATTACAGGTTACAAGTAACATTTCAACAAGATTTTGAATCACAAAGAATCTTATATTTAGGTTTTACATTTCTTAAGTGAATTAATGTTGGGGAGAATCGTGGTTTACACGCTTAATTATAAAATTCGATATGATTGGGCGATTGGCACCTACTGGAACTTCCTCCATTTCATCTTGGGTCAATGGGGTAATCGTGCCGCTTCCCATGTTTATTTTTACCCGTACTCTACTTGAAATGGAAGTTTTATGTTTATATATTCCAGCAAGAACATCATTACCGGGCAATATTGCAAAGATGTCACCATCGAATGTCGATAGCACAATTTGTTCTCCGGTTGGCAAGGGCCCATAGACATTCCGTCTTACGCGTGTTCCAATTAGTTTATTCTCAGGAAAAGTATATCTTCGAAATTCGAGAAACCGGTTCAAATTTTTGCTGGGAATAAGTCGAATAAATTGAATTTGGTCAAGTCCATATCCAAGCACGTCAGAAAAAGGAAGCCCGGTTGGTGGAGTTACAAGCCTCGTAGAAGGAGACCTGGACCTGGCACGAGGGGAATGTTCGGTGGGAGGAGAAGACCTGATCGGAGGGTGAGGTCTGGCAGCAGGAAGAGAACTGTTAGGAGATCCTTGTCTATCAGAAGAAGATGCTGTGCCACGAGGAACTCCAGGAATAGGGGCGCCATTAGGTAGGCACTCGAACTGTAAACTGAACTCTGCAAGAAGAGATGGAGAATTAATTTTTTGATAAGTATCGTTGTATTTTGATTTTTAAATTAAAAATGGATTTTTTTAGAAAAGGCTCTGGCAAAGATTTTGCTTTATATAGAAAAGTAATTGAAAGATATCCCAGATTCAAAATCAAGGAAAACATTCTTGGTGTTTGCACCTTGGGTTGAACTAAATACAACGGAACCTTGCTCAGTTTGTCTTTAAGTTTTGAATAGTTCTTTAATGTATTTGAAAAACAAATATGGTAAGGATTATATCACCATAGATATCATATCGTCATATAGATCAGAGCAATTTTGTCCATCGATCTTAAATTTATAAATCAAATTATTTGTAACGTAGTTGCAATCTATTACTACAAGTGATTACTTCTTGTTTGAAATTTTGTTGTGCTGTGATAAATCCATAGATTGAGGCGTAAAATTTCTGCTTCTAATTTAACTCAATGCACTTTGTGTTTCTGCAATTCGAAAAAATTCCTTATCAATCGACATTTTTTCGAATTCCATTTTCTATAACACACACATTCTGGATCCCGCCGTGGAAGACTTATCTACTTAATTGAACATTGTTTATTTCTCAATTAAAGATTACAGGATACAAAATTCCAGAATACGTAACCACTGAACTGTTTTCTAGATTGAGCAGCAGCTTCTTCTTCAAACACCATTCACAGAAATTGTTCAGATAATTCAAATAGATTTTGAAAAAGAATAGCGATTAGGATGGAATGCGGATTACGTCGGACA
The DNA here is from genome assembly GCA_932195095.1 of Andricus curvator. Classification (NCBI taxonomy): domain Eukaryota; kingdom Metazoa; phylum Arthropoda; class Insecta; order Hymenoptera; family Cynipidae; genus Andricus; species Andricus curvator. The sequence goes on from CAKNYM010052448.1 coordinate 438,891, forward strand.
AGTTGCTATTTGCGGAATGCTAAAAAACTTTTTCAAAATTATAGATATTATACAGTATTATATTCACCAATAGAATTAAGGACTACCATCCAGGTGAAGACCAGAGTATAAAAACCAGCCATTTTTTGCAAATATGGGAAAAACTGATTATTGCGTATTGAAAAATTTGGCTGACAGTGTAACTAGTGATTATTCGAGAGCTCCATTAGTTTACATAATATATTCTGAGTCGTTATCTCATGAAATATAGTCGAGTTTCTTCTTAAAAGATATTCATATTTATATTTCATAAATCAGCCCAAGAAAAGAAATTTGGTTCCCGCAACCAAGGCTTGTTCGAGAAACCATGTCCAAATATTATGTGACACATCGATGTTTTTTTTGAATGCGTATCCTAGAGTGAAATGAACTAAGATTTCTTTAAAAATATTCGTTTCTAAAGAAATTATGCCCCGACAAAGGAAATGAGCTATGCCATATTTCACGAGCGTTCAGTTTTAAGAAAGTTGCAGTTATATATGGAGCTTGTGAGAAGAGAAGAAATTATCTGCAATAAAAAAAGTTGCAGCATACAAGAATATCAGTCATTGAAAAACTTGTGTCTTTGACCGAACCTTTGATTCCTAGCGCTTCCATTTTTATCAGTTTCATTTTTTATTCTTATAGATAAACTAATAAGATGTTAATCAATGCCTTAAAGCTTATTGTCTTAAGACAAAAATTCTTTACCACTTCACCCCATCGAAATAAAAAAAGATCTAATGCCTAAAATCATCAAATCATTCAAAGGTTTTTAATTAGACTACCTCGAAGGGAAAGGGATTCCATGGGGACGGACACTGAGTAAGGTTGAGTGACGATAAAATTATAAGATCATATTTCATCAACAGTTAAAATTGAATGATTTATCAACTCAAAAAAATTGATGACAATAAGTATACGGCAAAGACTTAAGAAATACATGAAACTTGTGAATCATCCTACATAATAGAAATTTGCGGAAAAAACCTATAAACTGAATAATAGCAAAACAATTTACTAAAACATCATAAAAATATTAGAAGCAAATCAGTAGTGGTGGTTTTCAGTGGTAGCCAGTTGTTTACGATATAGTTGTCAGAAGTAAAATAACAGCTCTTAGAACAACTGGATATATTGTCCTGTACTATCGATGGACAGACAAATCCTTCAGGTGATAATTGGAAACCGTGCGAGGAAGATAGTGTGTAGGAAGCAGAATGGAACTCTTCCTTTCAAAAATAACTGTTTCTTGAATATACAGGTCATGTTGCAAGTTAACAAATTATATCGATCAAAAATATAAAAAAAGTAAAGATTAACAAGAAACTATCAGGATAAATTCTCAGAATGACATCAATGAAATAAACATATTACAACTTAACATAATTGTACAAAGTTTCAGAATAAACAACGTACAAAAAAATAGAGCGAGAATAACGTGTGGCCACATCAGAGGTTTGATCAAAGTAAGAGTTCTGTTTTACTTGGTGAAACAAAATCGTCACGTTACACATTCCAGCATTTGGATTTAACAAAATTGCAGAAAATCTATTTCACACCTGTAGCTGTTTCACAAAAATGGAAGAAAATGGAATTTCGTTTGAAAGAAAAATTTATACCCTGCTCACGCTGTCAAGCGAAAACTAAAGTGACATTTTCAGCGTGATTTCCGTCTATGTCTACCAACCTGTCAAACGAAAGCATACTTCAAGCTATAGGAAATGTGAAGTATTTACGAAAGTCCAAACCAGCACCAGTAAAGGAAAATAATAACCAAACACCATCTGCAGCGGATAGTGCTGATAAGTGATTTTACAGTTCAGCAATAAAAGGTAAAAATAATTATGCAAATGATCAAGATAATTCAAATGATGTGGAAATTTATATAGGTAGCATAATACATGAACTCAAAAATCTTTTTGATAGTGTAAATAAAGTCAAATTATTAAATACTGTTAAATCCCCTTTTTTAAATCAGAACCAAAGCTAAAGATAGTTTTAGAAAAAAATCAATCTTGAATGAAGGTGTATTAGAGAATTTAGAATAATCAGAGCTATCCATAATGATTTGAATATTGTTACTTAGAATGCAAACTCCGTTAAATATAAAATGAATGAGTGGCGTTCTCAAATTAATCAATTTAAATTTGATGTCATCAACTAGTCAGAAAGTGTAAAATACCTTAGGGTGATACTAGATAGAACCCTTACTTTTACTAGACATATTAATCATGTAACCCAAACAGCTGTAGGATCATGGATCACAATTTATCGATTGCTTCATAAAATATCTGCTCTTTCTGCTCACAATAAATTAATGATCTATAAAACAAATATTAGACCTGCTTTGACTTACGCTTGTCCTATTTAGAATCTCACTTGCCAAACTAATTATAGATAGTTGCGAGGGTGCCGGCTTTTTGAAATAAACAAATTCAAATGTCGGCAATAGTAATAAAAAGTTCTTTCAAATCTACCGTCAAAAACTTATTATTTGATTGGTTTCAACAGAGTTTTGAATTTTGTTGGTCATTAGTTATTTCTTCATGAAAATAAGTGTCAAGTGGATTTTTTAAGCATGCTATCTATTACGAATTTGTAACTTCCTTAATGTAAATTAAAATTCAAGACTAGAAAGTAATAGTCTCATTTTTTACTTTAAGTTTCCTGAATCAGATCAGGCTCAGATCATCTAGATCCCTAGATACGTGAAAAACTTGGCATCCATAAAAATATTAAAATTATGAAAACAATTGTTTTTTCTAATTTTACTACCTAGAATTATTCATTCAATAAATTATTTGACTTGTTTCAAACATATTTAGAATGAAATAGAACTTGTAACAAAGTTACAAGCACCCCGCTACCATACGGCCCTGCGGGCCTAGGACCATGAGTGGGGAGAGTACCACTTCCTGGTTCTAATACCCAAAACTGCGTCCTCGAGCTTCAGTCGAGTGCTACCGGGTCACTAAACGGTACCTTCCAAAATCACCCCGTATTACCATTCCCTTCATCACGTTCGTCGGTTATTCGTCTACACGTTCCCGCCTCCTGGAGAATTGGAAAACCCTGAGCCGACCAACCTGACGCATCTTCACCTGCTCTCGGGCTACAACGCCGTCGACTTTTACCATTGCTTGTGGGCCAGCAGGTCCCACCATCATTGTAAGTGGACACAATAAACGATGATCCAGCAAAAGTCTCGCGCACCCTCAGGATACGGTGCGAGCCAAGGACGACCGCCTTCTGCTATCTTCCCCGCAAGCGTCTTGTTGCATCCCAAAATTTTACAAAATTTTATGTAACGCCTAGCAAGGCGCAACCTACCTTACCCGAAATATTTCAGGCTAACACCATCAATTACAAGCAAGAGCATTACCGATTCTCTTTGAGTTTAAATCTAACTATGGTAACTATGCTACGGTCGGTAAGATAGAAACCACAAGATACTTCAAGTGTTACCATGGAGGGATAAGAACTCAAAGAATGTCGATAAGTTAACCATGTTTGATTACTGAAACTGTAATTGCAGACTCTACCGCTATAAGATAATCAGAATTTATTTCTATTACCATACAAATGTATTTATGCTCCCGATAGTTTAAAGCAATAACAATAACTAAGTCAAATTCAAACATATGGAGTATGAATACACGCGTGTGTGTGTGAATTAAATAATAACTTTAGCAATACAAATAAATGTATCGTTATTGTTATAAGTGTATAACCCACTCAGTGGAAGAACCTGTATATAGTCAGACAAGGCAGTAACCAAAAGCGCCTGACTGCATACATAGAAATAAGGATAAGTAGCATACAGAATAAGTGGTCATGAGAGGGCGAGAGTTGAAACGCGCAAATCAATACGAACACCGAGACATTTAGCGAAGCAGATAAATTAGTCATCTGATGAATCACTCACCGCGAGTTATCAATATCATCGGTCGCCCGATTCCAGTAATGAACGTGCAATATCAGAAAGTTAAAGAAACGTGCTCACAATTGTAAATCCTATCTTTAGCATGGGGACGCAGAACAATATAAACTCCAGATTCATCCCTGTAAATCGTCGTGTCTTTTATCTCATTGTGACGGGAGAAAAACTCTGATTAAATCGTGCACTTTCAAAGTAGTTAACGTGTGTTCGATTCTTGTATTAAAGTCCCTTCGGCTGAGACTTCCGGTCGTCGAAAAGTGAGTCTTTCACGAATAAACTCCGCAATGTTAAAAGTTCGAGAAAAGAAGTCAAGTGTGGATTGGGTATCTGCTGTAGGACCCTGTATCGCACTACCACTACTGAAAAGTGCTCGTACACCTTCTCACTATTTTAAGCATCCGGTAGACTTCCGTCGCTGTTCTACGATAAACACGGAGATCCAACCGACAAAGCAACTCTCTCTCGCCCTTTCAAGCATAGAAAGGTACATGTGAGTTTATTTTATGTAACTCTTCAATCTGTTCTTATTCTTTAAAATAAATCAATTGTTAAAGCAACTATCTCTCACTCATTTAAACACTATATCTGGCCTTACCAGCCTGACATAATCAGCACACTGGTATGAACTCTTTCTTAATTATCCATACTACCTTCGCCTTTTGCTCGGGACGTGACAGTCTTAGCATTTTGTTGAAACGCAGGGATGCCTTTCAGGCCATTAACTAGTGGAAGCTTGGCACCTCCAAGAGCGCCGATTATCAGGACGATTGGCTTAACAGAATATTTCGGGTATAACCGTTGCAACTCCTCTACAATGTCTTCACACCTCTCTTTCTTTTAATTCTTCTTGGCTATTATGTTTTTGTCAGCTGGTGCCGAAAATTCGATAACGAACATGGCTCGCTTCTCGAAGTAAAGGAGAACTACGTCAGGCCTTGAGTGCGCTACAGAAACAATCGTCGAGAATATAAAGTTCGAGAATATGCGGCACTTCTCATTTTCGACAATTGACTCTCTTTCCCTAGGAGCGTTTAGCGGAGCGGTATTAAGGCTAATGCCGTAAGAGTAACACAGATAGTAATAAAGCACTCTCAGTGCCGCATTATGCCTTTGGATGTAAGACGTTCCCGCATGCGTTGGACAACTAGATAGTATGTGTCCTAGATGCTCAGGGTGTGCATGACACGCTCTCCAGCTATTATCGGGACTGTCTTGGCTCAAAATGTGGCAGTGGTATGCTAGAGTGGAAATGACACCGTCTTGACATGCCAAAATGAAACGCTCCGTGCCGACTCCAATCCGGGTAATTGAAGGAAAGCAACCGTCAGCTCATACGACATCGACTGATCCTCCACATTTTTGTGGAAGGTGCTGTACATCCTCTTGTCGAGAAGCTGTTCACGGAAGTTTTTCACCTGTCCTTTCGTAACCCGTTCCTTCAGAAGTGAGTACTCGAGATGGATAAGATTTGATGAATTTTGCTCAGCCCTGATATTGAAGTCAAGACCGAGTGTTTCAGCAGCCTCCTCCGCTGCTTTGTACAGAAACGCTCCTTTGCCCACTTCTTCGTGGTTTCTGAACATTTTAAGAAGAGGGACTCTTTCATTTGCGACCTTATGTGCTGTACCCAGAATAATCCTGTTGTGAAGAAATTCAAGATTCAATATTCCGCGACCACCTTGACGGCGTGAGATGTAGAGTCGCGGAACAGAAGACTTAAGGTGCATGCTTTTTTCATGTGCATAACCTTCCATGACCCGATATCAAGAAATTTGAGCTCGTCCTTCGTCCATAGAACCACTTCAAATAAATACTACCGGATGAGACGTTCTTATCTGCTTCGGAGACTGTCCTCTATAGATGTCACGTCCTGAATGCGGCTCTGTGGCACGCCCAGGTATGTATAGGTCTCTCCAGCGC